>CM074969.1:12513163-12524519 GCA_037577455.1 Pangasius macronema
TGTAAAGCTGCTTTGAGGCAATGACATTGTAAAAAAGCGCTATACAAATAAACTGAATTGAATTGAATTGAATTGTTGTCACACCCTGTGATGTATGTATCAGTGCCTACCTCACCTTACACAACATAGCTGTTGCCACTTTTGTTGATAACTCTGACTGCAATCAGAGAAGGCTTGGGAACAGATCCCATTACCCCTATAGTATAAAGCTGTGTGGAGGCATCAGAATATTAGAAGTGTTCTGTGCTTTAGTTTACTGTTATAATAATATATTGTATATAAATATAATAATAAAATATAATATAACTCTAGTTAAATAATACAGCTGTATACAACAGTGTTGCTATATCCTATGAGTTGCCTGCATAAAACTGTGCAGCTGTACTGGCACCTTCCTTTGTGCTGTCCAAGCAAGTCCAGTGTGTTTGCTACCATGGTTGCAAAGTCAACATGTTGGCAGAACAGTTTTCAGGTTTGCATGATTGAAATGCATGCAACAATGAGATATCCGTCAGGGTGAGCAGATTGTAATTCACTGATAGCCCCACACAGTTCATGTAGTGCATCCTTAGGCAGTCATCCATGATGTCATGATGACACTGATGACAAAATAAAATGGAATAGAGATATGTTGATGTGGATGTGTTTCAGTTTTCTTTTGTATCCAAACTGAATTTTACAACTGAAACTGAAATTTACTGAGTGGTGCATTTTTGGTGGGGAATTGAAATGGGACAAGTGGAATAATTCTTGCACACATACCAGTGTGGACATTTTTTTTTTATTAAATGTGATATTTTTCTTTGGTTGAAGAACTGTTAAAGGGACTGAGTGCTACACATGGACATTTATTTCACAAGCATTATTGACATTGCTGACATTATTTTTTATCCACACTATCATTAATGAAATGCTATATCTTGTGTCTATAATTGGATGTGGTTCTTTAAGAAGTAGGACCTAGGATCACACTCAGATTTTATGCTGTAACACAAGAATTTCCCTCATGGATGGATCGATGGGTGGATGGAAGTCTGTCTGTCTGTCTGTCTGTCTGTCTGGAGGGTAGAACTGGAGAAGGTGAGTGGTAAGGAAATATACACCTGCTGGAAATTCTACTAACAAATGTTCTGTGTTGCAGTGAGCTGTAGCAAGGATAAAAAGGAGAAAGATGAACGCCTCGAGGGAGAGAGAGAGAGAGAGAGAGAAAGAGAGAGAGAGAGAGCTAAACAGCACGGAGCCGCATGTATGTGTGCATATGTGTGTATATGTGTGTGCGTGTACAGGAGGGAAAATAAAACTGCTGTAGGGAAAATTAGCTGTTTAGGTTAATTTTATGTATTCTCCACCATTGTGTAGGATAATTTGGCTCATTAAATGTTGAAATTATTATGACATAGGAGTCATTAATATCAGAAATATTGATTATTTTGGGTAATTTCATCAGAATAAGTTTACACCATGAACCACTCATTTCGTCCAGCAAAATGTCTGGTTAGATGTATTATAGTCTCTGATAAGTCATTACTATCGCGGCCGTCGACAGTAATAACCCCCCTTGAGAAGTACCTTTTATAAAGCACGGTACGCGATCGGGCATCTTAGGAACTCAGATGGAGAGCAAAGAATCACAGCATACTCACCAACTTACAATAAACAAACTTTATTCTACTACCTAATACAGACGCAGGCTAACTACTACACACATATACTAAAATCACTCCACATATATACTGGGCTACTACACACACATGCTAACTACTACATGCATATATAAAAAGCACTACACATCTATATTACAAGTACTACGCATATATATACTGGACTACTACACACACATACTAACTAATACACATGACTAACACACATATATACACGTTATACAGGTGGGAATATGAAATGAGAAGAACCAGTGATAATAACTAGCAAGATGAGTTTTGGGAATATGAGCATGACAAATTACTAGGCCCTGGCCTGATGGAATCCATCAACATATGTATTGCCATTGATCAATAAGGAAAGACAAGGTTTTAGGTCTACTGCACCAGCTTAATGAAGTTGGAGGTATCAATGCTTGCTTGCCCAAGTGGTGAATGAGAAGAGTTGGTGTTGGTCAGCGGGTTCTGGTTGGATTGTAGTTGGAGGTGGTTGGATCGTTGAAGGAGAGGGAGGATGGAGTCTGGGAGGCTAGGAGAAAGGTCGGCTTGGATGCTGTCCAGTGGTCCTTCTGATGCAAGTTCTCTTCTTGGTTCAGCTCTATTTGAGTTCCAGCTCTGTTCGGGTTCCCGCTCTGTTCTATCTCGGTTTCAGTTCGGTTTTCTTCTGCCTCTTAGTGGTGTGGGCATGAGATTTTATGCGGGTTTAGATGAGCCGGCCTCTTATGGTCTTTGACCAACCGCAGGTCGACTTAGAGGTGATTGGAGAGCGGTTTGGTGGGCCCTCCAACTAATTTGCAAGCGGCCCCCCTTTCGGGTTGCCTCCTTCTCAATATCCTTTGTATGTGGCCTTATTCAACTTTAATGCTTATAATTACTGTATGGTATGAGGTACTGCAAATTGTCAATTATCAACAGATTCAAAACATTAAGACAAACACACAGATACTAAACACAACATATATACATGTGATCATTGCCAGCAGGGTTAAAATGGCCCGTTTACAGGAGGTTACAGGTTTAATATTGTGTACTTTCAATAACATTGGGGTTGCAATGTAATGCTGGGTTGAATTCGTGATTTTGGAGGTAGCACCGGACTTCTCACACTGTGAGAAGTCGCCGTAGCTGAATTGTAAGTTAGTTTCTTGGTTGAAGACTCTCATCCTCTGGTTTTTGGCACAACATGTGTGAAGGCATGCTCCCATACAAATTGAAGATGAAACCCAGTGACTACCTTGAAATCAAATAAGGCCCACACAGGACAAAGAACATTCCTGATGGTATAGGAGTCTTAGGCATGGAGTCCGTGTGTTAATTTAGTGAGGAACAAAGGTCATTTTTAACTCAGCAGGGTGGAGTGTTGATAACCCCCAGCCAGTTCTCTAATCCAAACAAAATGCCTCTGTTAAGGGTGGTCAATTTGAGGTTGGTTCCACCGAGGAGTAATTTACACTTTTTTATTGGGGTTTCCCACAATCCTGGGTTCGTTAGCATCACTTAATGTTTTACGGCCTGTCATTTAGCCTAGACAGGCTGGAGCCATCTTAAGTCCATTGGAATGTTTTATCTTTGGGTGGTTGGAGAGATCATCAGTTTCTTCAGTTTAATAGTTTCAATTCCTACACTGCTGAAAAGCAAAAGTTAAAGACTTCAAATAAAACGCTTCTTGAGTTGTTCGAAAGACTGCCTTCAGCTTTCTCATTTCTGCCCATACATGGGAGTGTGTTACATTGGTGCCGAAACCTGGTATCCCAAGGAAGACACCGTCATGGAGTCCTCACCGGCAAGATGCCAAGACAGAGGATTGGCAGGTGATCCAGGGCCTTGTCCAGCAGGCTGGTATCCCATCTAAGGACCCAGTGGCTGCTGTGGCTTCACCAAGATGGGACCACAGGACGATCCAAAAGCCCTTCTTGAGCTGTGCGAGCATTTTGCGGTAGTGTGGGGCTGGCCCAAGGGTCAGTGGGTGGCCCACCTGTTGCCACTCCTGACTGGCGAAGCCCAAATCATGGCCCAGCAGCTACCAGTTGCCAACATGCTGGACTACCTGGACCTAAAACGGATGGTTTTGCAATGGGTTAGCCACACCCCAGAAAAGCACCACCAGTGCTTCCATTTGCTTACATTCCATGACCTCAGCTGCCCATTTGCTTTGCCCAGCAGCTCCAGGACATCTGCCAGAGGTGGCTATTGGCTGAGAGCCAAGGCATCAAATATGTGATCGACCTTGTGGTGATGGAGCAGTTTGTCGCCCAACTTCCAGAACTGATGGCAGAGCAGGTCCAGTGTCACCAACCAGGATTGCTCAACGGGGCAGTCTAGTTGGCAGAGGACCACTTGTTGGCGTATCTGGGGACAGAAGAACCCCCCCTTTTCCCTCTTTCACTCTCTTGTCTCTCCCCCTCGTCCTCGCTCTTTCCCCATCCCTGCTCCACAGAAACGGGGGCCAATTCCCCCAAAACCAGGTCCTCAAACCAGTGCTTTCCCTCCCCCTTCCTTTCCCCAATGTCTGTCTACTCTCTCCCCCAGGGGGGTGAATCTGGGGCCACAGTTGTTGTAGTAAGGCCTGGGCCAGTATGCCAGCATTGCGGGCACTAAGACCACTTCACATGATGGAGGTGGGGGCATTTGTCTAGAACCCAGATGCACCGCAGGCCGGGATGCACCGGTGAGCATTCAAGGGGGCACATACCACACATTGGTGGATTCAGGGTGTAACCAGATCCATAGAGAAAGGCAAATTTGGTGAACGCGAGGTGTGTGCGAGGTTTGTGGGGAAATTCACAAATATCTGCAAGTGCTGGTCGTTATTCAATTCCGGGGAGAAAAATATAGAGTGGAGGCAGCTGTTAGTCCTCGCTTCACCCATCTATTAATCCTGGGGACAAATTGGCCATAGCTTAGAGTGTTAGTGAGAGAAATGTTTGTGGATGGGTCCTGCAGTAGTAAAAAATGGTGTGGTATGTGTGCAGCTACGGCTGGACAGGCGGTGCCAGGACCATTGACGTCAGCTCCATGTCAGGGGGACATGGAGAGTGGGGGGAGCTCTGCTATTCCCCTTGGAGCAGTCACGCAATAAAAGCCTTAGGCATGCCTTTGACCAAGTGAGGGTAATCGATGGTCAGCAAATTCAGCCTAATACTGTGCTTTTTTATCATTAAGGATAGGTTATATCGTGAGATGCCAGACAGTCAAACACAGGAGGAATCGCCAGGCATTCGCGGCGATGTTCTCAGGTGGTGCATGGCTTGTCATGAATGTCAGCTGGTGAATCAGCCAGCCACCCCAAAAGCGCCATTATGCCCACTCCCATTAATCAAGGTCCCCATCAAAAGAATTGGCATGGACCTCATCAGGCCATTAGATCGAACTGCACAAGGGTATCGGTTTGTGTTGATTCTAGTAGTCTATGCAACACGATACCATCTGCGCAACATCTCTGACGTAATATTGTGGAGGCTCTCTTCCATGTTATCTCCCGAAGTCAGGATCCCGAAAGAGACCCTGACTGATCAGGGCATGTCTTTCATGTCACAAACACTAAGTGAGCTTTGCAAATTATTAGGGATTAAATCAATTTGCACCAGAGTTTATCATCCACCAATGGATGGGCTGGTGGAACAATTCAATCAAACACTGCAAAACATGATTCATACGTTCGTTCAAGACAATGCGTGAAATTGGTATAAGTGGCTAGAGCCCTTTGCAGTGCTAGAGGTCCCGCAAGCCTCCACATAGTTTTCCCTGTTCGAGTTATTGTATGGAGGAAGCCTCATTCAACACATGCTCAGCTTCATTCAGGAAAACTGGGAGGAGGAAACTTCTAGCAGTAAAAACAAAATTCAGTATGTTCTTGACCTAAGAGCAAAGCTCTACACCTTAAGCCATATACCCAGGAGAATTTGCTACAGGCACAAGAACATCAATCCTGGCTGTATAACAGGGGTACTCAGCCATAAGAGATTGCACTGGGAGATAAAGTGCTTGTATTACTACCCAGGTTGAGCTCCAAATTACTCTCCAAGTGGCAAGGGCCTTTTGAGGTCACACAATGAGCTGGGGATGAAGACTATGAGGTAAGGCAAATGGATAGAGGCGAGGCAGGGCAGATGTACCACCTTAACTTCCTTAAACCATCTTGGGAGGCGGTTCCCCTGGCTTTGGCGATAGTTGTTCCAAAGAGGGAGGAGATAAGACCGGAGGTAAACCTAAAAGCAGTGGCTCAATCCATCCCCTTATCTCCCTTATCTACCATGATGGCCATATTTGTAGGCTGTGTTGTGCTCTTGGAAATGAAGTTTCTTGTCAAATGTCCTTCAATATCTATTGAGTTCTAGCTAGCACAGATTAACTAGCTATTATTATTAGTAGTAGTAGTAGTAGTAGTAGTAGTAGTATTGATTATTGATTATGATGATTAGTAAATATATCTGTATAACAATTAATAATTACAAATAAAAAAAATATTACAGGTATAATCTGATTAGTTGTATGGAAGGGTAAAAAAAAATAGATTTTTTTAACTAAACTGCAGTTCTTTGAAAAACATGTCAGAAAAAGTGATAATTTATATCTATTCCCCTACAAAATAAAGCTATATTACCAGTTGCTATACTATATTACCACTTTCATAAATATGAAATGCAGCTTGACTAATATCTTCTCCTAGCAGGTTTTAACTGCAAGTTAAACAAAGCTGCATTAACACACACTGAGCCACAGCTACAATTACAGTTCAGACGGAAGATGGCCAAATAGGACACTTAGTGGTCCATTTGAAGTGAAGTCTGTCTGTAGCCAAACTCTGAGATTCGATTTGGGTGTTATTACTTGGACTCTGTTTGAGGTAATGTAGGCATAAATATGCATTAGATTACAGCTCACATCACTCTACTGTTCTTTTATTATCAGTGAGCAGGTCTTCAGATAGATTGACCTGGTGGGTGTGGATAAAACCATGGTGTGCTTTAAGTTACTTTTCCTGTAAAAGTGCCTACAAATGGTAATGACCCTTAGACCAATCAAGTGAAAAATTATTGCTATGCAATCAGGGTTTTTACAAAAAAATTACAAAAAATGTATTATGCAAGGGTTATGTCTATGAATAAGCTTGTGTACCAAATTTGTCAACAATGCTTCCTGTTTTTTTTCTTTTTATTATTATTTTATCTTTTATTTTAGCATACAAGTTAATTTCCTATTTAAGAGGAACAAGTTGTAACACAAATATTAACATCTAACTTTCAAGTATTTATAATATACATTTTGTTAATCCATTTATTTCTGTAAAGCTGCTTTGCGACAGTGTCCATTGTTAAAAGCGCTATACAAATAAACTGAACTGAACTGAACTGAACTTTCCACAAGGTTAAGTTAGAACTTTGGCCATGAATTTTGTAACACGGATGTAATACATTGTAATCAAATTTACTTTATCCCAGCCCTTAAGAAATTATATAAATTTCCTAAATTTTCCCACACCACCCCATTGCTGCACTCCCACTACTGGCTTCCTGTAGCGGCCCGCATCAGATTTAAACACTGATGCTCGCCTACAAAGCCAAAAATGGACCAGCATCCACTTATATCAAAGCACTTATCACACCTCCCGCCAGTCCTCTAGCACTGCTCGACTGGTCCCACCATCTCTCAGGGTACAAGGAAGGCATACATCGAGACTCGTCTCTGTTCTGGCACCAAGGTGGTGGAATGAACTTCCCCTAGATGTCCGAACAGCTGAGTCACTGGCAGTCTTCAAATGACGTCTAAAGACTTACCTNTTTGGACTGATGGTATTCCTAGTTTGTGACCTAGTGAGCCAATATCAGAATATATTTTTGATAGACTTCAAAGCACTATTGTAAGTCGCTATGCCATAAATGTAAATGTAAATAACAATCACATAATTGCTGTTATTGATACACTCATTACCATTATGATACCTGTTAAATAATTAAAAGCTTAATAATGAACTGGTGGCTATAGGCATGGTACATATATGGAATGACATTAAAAAGGCAACAAGTTTTTCATTTTTAGAGTCATTGTCCTTTCAGGAGATATAAGGTAACCTGATGCTTTTGGTAAAGCTGGGTTCTGTGGAATGGGTGAATGGTGGTGAGCTTTGTGTTCCTGGGGGGAACAACAAAGGTATCATTACAGTCCTCAGCCAGTGTTAACCCTTTCTTGAGGCCTCCTTGGGTAAGTTACCCCATTTTGCTTTAGGTTATCAGCTTTATGGTTAAGGGTTCTTGGGTTTTGTCCTTTGGA
Organism: Pangasius macronema; assembly: GCA_037577455.1. NCBI lineage: Eukaryota > Metazoa > Chordata > Actinopteri > Siluriformes > Pangasiidae > Pangasius > Pangasius macronema. Next base: position 12,521,092 of record CM074969.1, read on the forward strand.
CCAGCCATCTGGTCTTGGCCAACAGCCTAAATCAATAAGTTTGACAGGGTTCCTCTTGGTTGAGAGGGTTCATCCTCTGGTCAAGGATGTACTAAGGTTTGCTCTATTGTTCACAGGATAGCTGAGATTAGGCAGTCGTAAGTATTAGCTTGGTTCCTCAGTGTCTGCAAGTTTGGGCCCATTGTTTTATGGTTCCTGTGGCAAGCTAAGTGGAGTTCTTGTGTAAAGTTTGGTCCAGGCTTCTGTGAATTTGTTGCCTGTTCATTTAAAATCCTACAAAGACCAGAGAACAGTCTATGGAAGAAAAGCAAGCCATTTTGAAAAGAGGAAAAATCTATCAGAGCCACTGCACAAGCATTAGGCATTGTCAATACAACAATTTGGAACGTCCAGAAAAAGAAAGAAACCACTGGTATACTAACAACCAGATATCAAACAGGTCAGCCAGGGAAAACAACAGCAGCTGATGACATCATGTGATAGCTGTCACAAACAAACCCCAAAAACAAGAGTGACATCAACAATCTTCACAGGGCAGTGATGAAGATATTACAATCTACCATTCGAACATGACATTGACAGCAAAAATATAGAGCCCATACTACAAGATGCAAAACCACTCATCAGCAGTAAGTATTGGAAGGCCAGAATGGAATTTTTTAAAAAAATACAGAGATGAGCCACAAACACGCTGGAACCAAGATTACAAAAGTGATGGAAAAACCAAAGTGTGGAGAAAGAAAGGATCTGCTCATGATCCAAAACATACAAGCTCATTTGTAAATCACGGTTAAGGTAGTGTCATGGCTTGGGATTGCTCACTAATATTAATTGATGAGGAGAGCAGCAGAATGAATTCAGATGTCTAGAGAAACATTTTTTCTACCAATTTAGAGAGAAATGCATCCAATCTAATTGGAAGGAACTTCATCATGCAGCAAGACAATAATTGTGTTTCAACTGTGTGTCATCAGCATAACTGTGGAAGCTAACAATTTTGCCCAGAGGTAGCATATATATAAAGTAAAGGGCCTAAAACAGAACCTTGCAGAACACCAAACTTAGAATGGGTAGAGAAGTCACCATTTACATCTACACACTGATAATGATCAGTCAAATAAGATCTAGCCAGGAGACAGCTGTTCCCTTAATGCCAACAACATTTTCTAGTCTATCAAGGCGAATAGCATGATCAATGGTATCAAAAGCTGCATTAAGGTCAGGCAATACAAACAAGGAGACAAAACCCTGATTAGAGGCCAACAGTCGGTCATCTACCACTTTAACCAGCACTGTCTCTGTGCTATGATGAGGCCTAAACCCTGACTGATACATTTCATGAATGTTACTCCTATTTAGGTACAAGCAGAGTGACTTACAGAAGTGTTCTTAAGTTTGTATCTATAAATGCTTCCTGATTCTAATTCACTAGGTAATGGACTAAGAGTATTATCAGTCTTAAAAATAAAGGCAATAAAGTAAGAAAAAATACAGACAACACAAGATTTTTTAAATAAATTGCTAAATTAAGTACTCCATGAAAAGTACATTGAAGACAGCCAGTGAATGAGTGTTCAGACATAATACATTCTACTACCTAGGTGCCAGAACAGAGAAGAGCCTTGATGTATGTTTTTCTTGTACCCTGAGAGACAGTGGGACCAGTCAAGCAGTACTAAAGGATTGGAGGGCATGTGGTGGAGTGCAGTGTGTGATAAGTGGTTCAAGGTAAGTGAGTGCTGGTCTGTTTTTGTCTGTGTAGGCAAGGTTGTCAGTGGCATCAGTGTTTTTTTTTTCTATCTGATGCAAGCAGCTATAGGAAGCCAGTGGAAGGCCCAGATGAGAGGGCAGTCCATTGCAAGTACCACATGCACACAGACACAATCATACAGCTTTAAAAGTGAACACAAATGAAACAAAATATGGGCACAACCTTATTATTTTAGGAACACAAAATAACAAATTGAAAGCAGGAAAATATAACACTGTATACTATTAATGATTTCTTGATATGCAATGTTAGAGATAAGGGGTTGTATTATCTCTGGGTGTAGTTTTTGTGTAAGTTATCCACCACATTGGGAGGTGGTGTGTCCAGTGATTCAGCATTAAAAATGTAAAATGTTTAAAGTAGACAATGTTGTGCAGAATTTCTGTGAGAAAAGGCAATTTCAAAATTGATAGTTAATAAAATCTTATCTTCAACATTATGATTTTAAGAATTATAAGTGGTTTCATCACAGCATGTTTAAAACTAACAGGTAGTGATGGCAAAACAAGGCCTTCTGAAGCACTGAACCATTTTCATCCATTGTACCTGTGGGTGACATCTGCTGGAGAATGGGATGCTCAGCAGTAAAGGAAAACCCTGGGATCCCTTTATAATCACAATCCCCTCTGAAGCTCTCTGTAATATATGATGAAATTATGGAAGATATATTAAATATAAAGGTAACCTTATTGTCTTTGTTCACATTTTTTATTCTTATACTTTTTCCTTCTTTTTCTGATTCTCTTCTAATTTCTCCTATAATGGATTTTTGTAATTTATACAAAACCTAAGTTTAGTCCTAGTCCTAGGATTTTTCTAAGATCTTCACAAATTTATGTCAAACTACTCAGCAGAATATGAACCACAATTATTATCAAAAACTTTAACATTTGTAAAAAACTATGGCCACCACATGTCAATCAATTCTAACAAGGTGGAGCCTAATTACAGCTGTAAGTCAAGATTACTTTTGTGGATTTATATGAAACTTGAAAACCGTATACAGGACAAGATTCTGAGGTCATATTCAAAGACTGCAGTGTCTGGGCCCATGCAAAACATCTTGCATAGGACCAGGCCCCAGAGAACTGGGAAGAGAGATATGGAAGGTGCATGATGTGTAACATTTTGGAGCGTGTTGAGGGCTATTATTCAGCATAATAAGGTTCATAGTGTCAAAGGCTGAAAAGAAATCCAATAGCATAGGGATGCTACAATTTCCTGAGTCAACAGGAGGCAGTAATTTCTTTGTCACCATGAAGAGGGCCGAATCTGTACTGTGCTTGGCTCTAAACCCACACTGAAATGTCTCTAAAATATCTCCACTTTTATTTACAATACTTTTTTAATTTAAAAAGTAGATAGCCTTTTGTAGAAGTTCTGAGAAGAATGGCAATTTTCAAATTGACTGGTACTTACTGAAATCTTATCATCAAAATTAGGTTTTTAAGAAGCAGAGTCAGCACAGCATGTTTAAAACTAACAAGTACTTATGGTGAAATGAGGTCTTCTGAAGCATTGAATCTGTTTTCAATCACTGTACTGAAAAATTCACTCATACAACCCCTGGCAAAAATTACGGAATCACCACACTTAGAGGATGTTCACCCAGCCTTTTTACTTTATAGCAAACAAACAAATCACAGATATTACACAA
>CM074969.1:12535267-12545893 GCA_037577455.1 Pangasius macronema
TCACGAGGCAGAAACCGGCTGGAGCTGGTCCATCTCTGGATGCCTCAGGATCCTCGTAGGGTTGGCCTCTGTCTACTTGAGCTGGCACAATCTCTGTGTGCCTCAGGAGGGGTAGAAGAAGGGAAACAAGTAGAAAGGAATTAGCGTAGCTGCTGTTCATAATATTAGCAAGCACTGAATACTGAATAAATGTATGTAATAAGTGTATGCCTGGCTAAATATATATGTCTTTAATCTATGCTTGAACTGGGAGACTGTGTCTGAGCCACGAACACTGTCAGGAAGGCTATTCCAAAGTTTAGGAGCTAAATGCGAAAACGCTCTACCCCCTTTTGTAGAATTTGAGATTCTGGGAACTACCAGAAGTCCGGAGTTTTGAAATCTTAAGGCACGAGGTGGATTGTGATGTGTTAGAAGACTGGCTAGATACATGGGAGCTAAACCATTTAGAGCCTTGTACGTAAGTAGCGCTAGGTTATAATCAATTCTAAACTTAACAGGTAGCCAGTGCAGGGATGATAGTACTGGAGTTATGTGATCATCTTTTCTTCACCTAGTAAGAACTCTGGCGGCTACATTCTGGACTAAATGTAGCTTGTTTATTGAAGACGCAGGACAACCACCTAGCAATGCATTACAGTAGTCCAGTCTGCATAAGATACAGAAAAAAATGTTCCTAAGCTTGGCAAAGTTTCTAAGGTGGAAGAAGGCTGTTTTGGTAATATTGGAAATATGATTTTCAAAAGACAAGGTGCTAATATTATGCCCAGGTCTTTCACTGTCGTGCTAGGAGTAATAGTACATCCTTCTAAATGCAAGCTGAATTGTGAGAGCTTTTGTGTACTGGTTTTTGGACCAATAAGTAATATTTCTGTCTTATCAGAATTTAGTAATAGAAAATTATCAGTCATCCAATATTTAATATCTTTAACACACTCAGTTAATGTAGAAAATTTATTTATTTCATCTGGTTTTGATGAGATGTATAACTGGGTATCGTCAGCATAACAATGGAAACTAATCCCATGTCTTCTAATGATGTTACCCAAGGGAAGCATGTAAATTGAGAACAGTAGAGGTCCTAAAACTGATCCTTGTGGAACATGGCATTACACTGGATAGTTCTCCATTTAAATCTACAAAATGGTATCAATCAGGCAGGTAGGCTCTAAACCATTTTAATGCCTGTCCCTGAATACCTATGTGATTTTCTAAGCAAGCTACAAGAATGTTATGAACTATAGTATCGAATGCAGCACTAAGATCAAGTATATACAGTAAACAGTGCCAGTTCCTGTAATAAACAGGTATGAAATAATGAATAAAACATTTTCATACCCATCTGCAGATTAAACAGTTAGGAGTTTAAGTACTTGGGGTCAACAGTCCAGAGTAATGGTGAGTGTGGGAAAGAGGTAAAGAAATGAGTGCAGGCAGGTTGGAATGGGTGGAGAAAGGTGTTGGGAGTTCTGTGTGATGGAAAAATATCAGCGAGAATCAAGGGGAAGGTGTACAAGACAGTGGTGAGACCGGCCATGCTTTATGGTTTAGAGACAATTGCATTGAGGAAGAGACAGGAGTCAGAGCTAGAGGCAGCAGAGCTGAAGATGTTGAAGTTCTCTTTGGGAGTGACGAGTACATTGGAGGGACAGGTCATGTTGGACGTTTGGGGGACAAAGTTAGGGAGTCCAGATTAAGATGGTTTGGACATGTTCAGAGGAGGTAGAGTGAGTATATTGGTAGGACAATGTTGGACATGAAGCTGCCAGACAGGAGGCGAACAGGAAGGCCAAAAAGGAGGTATATGGAGGTAATAAATGAAGAAATGAAGCTAGTGGGTGCAAGTGTTGAGGATGCAGAAGAAAGAGATAGGTGGAGAGTGATGATTCGCTCTGGTGACCCCTGAAGGGAAAAGCCGAAAGAAGAAGAAGGAGAAGTATCATTGATGGGTTGAGAATAGTCCACCAAACCAAATGTATTGCCAACAGTTTAATCTGGCCAGACACTGACTAATTACTGAATATTTATAACTGTACATCTACAAAGTGGACCAACAAAAATTCCAACAACACTGCTTTGTCTGATTCACTCGTATCAGTTCAACAAACACTAACATGCTACAACCAGGTCAGTGCCACTGTTGTCTTAAGAATGCCCCACCACCCAAATAATACCCACTCAGTGGTGGTCCTATGGGGGCCTGAACATTGATAAAGAATAGGCAAACAAATTAGGCAGAGAAAGATATGGATGACTACTAATTAAAGATGTACAATATAAACTTATGTTAAGTGGACCTGATGAAATGGACAGTGAGTGTTGATGCATGGTAGGCATACATACAGTAGGTATACATGTGGTTCATAGCACTTTAATAAAGCAGTATTTTGCTTAGGTTACACATTGTGTTGCAGAAAGAGGAAACACAAACAAAAATGTATAAGCTGTTGTGTACTATTAATGTAGAATTGTTTCTTTTTTTCTTTTTTTTCCCAGAGCCCTTGAAAAACTCTGTCAGGACAAACCACAAATATGGGACAAATACCTTGATGCTGTGCTGTTTAATATAAGAACAAAAAAAAAACTGACTACACAGTATTCACCAATTTGTTTGGAAGAGAGCCACGCTACTTCTCAGAAGTACCTGAATCTTTCAATGTGTTTATTTACTGCAGTAGATCTTTTTCTATGAAATTGTTGTACATATTTATGTATATCTTGTTTGAAATAAATTTTTAATGTCAAATTTTATAAAAATAGAATTTCCTTTTATTGTCTAGGTCAGTGAAACAGTGGAAGATGTACTCCAGGCAGAGATAATCAAGCCTGCCATACAGATGCAGGACCAGGTATATGAGGCAGAGAAGAAAAATATGCAAGCTTCAAGGGACAAAATAAAAGCAAATAACAAGCTTCCAGGGCTGCAAATCACACTTTTGTTTTGGGGAAATGGTGCTTAAGAGGAACATCAGAAGCCAGTAGCCATTTTCTTCCACATGCCATTAAATTAAAATGAGACCTGAATACTGGTGATAACTAGTCAGTTTAAAAAAAATGATAAATTCAAGAGATGACTATGTTACCAATGTAAAGTCTGTTTGTTTTTCTGAAGGTTATTAAATGCATACATTTTTACACTGGTGAGGAAACATAACGAGGAGCACAAAGGCAAGGCTTACATGACTAACACCTTTGACCAAAATATGGCAAGGGTCATATCAATCGTTAAGAAGGGTATGGTAACTTAATTCCAAACTGAGTCTATGTAATAATTTTTTTTTAGAAATCTGTTTTTATTATGATGATTATTTTACTATGATCTAATCTAATGTAAAGTTCTTCTGGGTGTCATAAATGAGCATTATCACTGGACTATTGCTGTGAGTATCCATGAATACACCTCAGAATGATGTCCATAGTACGTGGGAATCAAATCTGATTAAATCTGTATCATATATATGTCTTTATAAGGACTTAATATAAAATGACATTACCTTAATCCACTCCTATAACAAGGATGGAAATAGGTATGGTTGAAGGTTAAATGCATATTTTAAAATTATGACTTGAATATCTGACACCAGTATTCAAATAAAGATCGGTCTCCCCCAGGATCTTAATCCTCTCTAAGATCTCTCACACCCTACATGTATATACCCCATGCACCTCTTTTAAATGTATTTAGACTTCAGTGTATTTTTGTCTATTAGTAAATAAAGCAACAGTAACAGACCATTTTCAGAAAAACAAAACAAAACAAAACAAACAACAACAACAAAAAAAACATAATGGAGGCTGTTGGATTTGCATACAAAAAAGAAGCAAGTGTGAGAGCCAGTGTCTCCAAACAAACTGTGGCAGATTGTACAAGATGCTTAGTAAAACTTACCCATTACTTTCCTTTCCAATTTCCTGAGACTACTGTGTCAATCCTTTGCCTTAAAAAAGCAAAGATTTGACACACCAAATATTGAAACATTTCTTCATTAATACTGCAAAATAAAAGCATTTTAACTGTTTTGAAAGTTAAGTTCAATATGAAACAACTAATATACAGTTTGTGAATTGTTTAATTTTTAGATCATTTATCCATCCCCCAAAAATAATTATTTTTTGGATCCGCTGGGAGAGTCACAAACAAAGGTGAACAGATGCCTGTAAACTGCAAGGTAACAAATTCTAAGAATATTTAATATCTTTGCTATGGGTATAATGTAAATGTTACATGAATATTTATTAAAATGTTTGTAGAACCTTTATGAGGAGTAAAGGCTGCAAATGATTCAAGGTGAATGTGTGACATTGTTCCTCACCCAATGCAACATGACGACACATCTTGTGGTGTTTTTGTATGCAAGGTAAGCATAAATTAGATTGTTAGACTGTAATAAATGTTACATTATCTTTGTTTGAAATACTTCTTTTCAGTTGGCAGAATAAATCCTGACAGACCAGCCTATCACCTTCTCAAATACAGAAAAGGCAGTTAACCTCATAAGGAATCAGGTAAATGCTTATTACAGGTACAAAATGCAAAAAGGTTAATTTTCCAATGAGTATTTAAGCAGTTCATTACATATTGACAAGAAAGTACAAATATTCTTGTTCTATTCTTGTTTAAGCCGATTGTGTTTTTTATATTATTCAAGTCAAGTCAAGTGGCTTTATTGTCATTTCAACCACATACAACTCGTTAGTACACAATGAAATGAAACAAAGTTCCTCCAGGACCAAGGTGCTACATAAAACAAAACACAGAACTACAGTAGACATTACATATATTTACATAAAGTGCACAGTGCAAACACGTGCAGATGGCACAAGACAGTACAAAAACTATCAAAACAAAACAATGGGCATAGTGAGTTACAGGGCAGTGCCGACCAGCACACAGTACTAATAAAAACTGAGTCTTATGAGAGTAGTACAAAAGATTGACAAAATAAGTTGCTGAATGTAAACATAGCAGCCAGGTGGAGAGTATAAATATACAGTATATAATAAATATTTATAGCAGCAGAAAATTGAATACAGGTGTGTGCAAAAATTGCAAAAGAGGATGGGGTGATTCTCAGTTGATTGTGTGTGTGTGTATGTGTATTTTCAGCCCAGTCCCCGAGTGTTGAGGAGTCTGATGGCTTGGGGAAAGAGAAATTGTTGCACTGTCTGGCCGTGAGGGCCCAAATGCTTTGGTACCGTTTGCCAGATGGCAGGAGGGTGAAGACTTTATGTGAGGGGTGTGTGGGGTCATCCACGATGCTGGAGGCTTTGCGCATGCAGCGTGTGGTGTAAATGTCTGTGATGGAGGGTACAGAGACCCCAGTGATCTTCTCGGCTGTCCTCACTATCAGCTGCAGGGTCTTGCGATCCGAGATGGTGCAATTCCCAAATCAGGCAGCCTTCGCAGGAAGTAGAGGTGCTGCTGGGCTTTTGCTTGTTATGGAGCTGGTGTTGAGGGACCAGGTGAGGACACTCTGGTCACTCTGTGCTCTCCTGAAGTCAACAACCATCTCTTTAGTTTTGTCCACATTCAGAGACAGTCTGTTAGCCGCTGTACCTCCTCTCTGTATGCTGACTCCTCGTTCTTGCTGAGGAGACCCACCACGGTCGTGTCATCGACACACTTGGTGATATGATTCAAGCTGTGCATTGCTACACAGTCGTGAGTCAGCAGGGTGAACAGCAGTGGACTGAACACACAGCCCTTGGGAGCCCCAGTGCTCATTGTGGTGGTGTTGGAGATGCTGTTCCTGATCCAGATTGACTGAGGTCTCCCAGTCTGGTAGTCCAGGATCCAGTTGCAGAGGGAGGTGTTCAGGCCCAGCAATTTCAGGTTTCTAATCAGGTGCTGAGGAATGATTGTTTTGAATGCTGAAGTCTATGAACAGCATTTGAATATATGTGTTTTTTTTTGTTGAGGTGGGTGAAGGCCAGATGGAGGGTGGTAGTGTTGGTGTCATCCGTAGAGTGGTTGGGATGGTATGCAAATTACAGGGGATCCAGTGAGGGGGCAGCAGGGTCTTGATGTGCCTCATGATGAGCCTCTTGACATGCTTCATGATGATGGGAAGAAGAAGAATAGAAAAGATACGGTTTCATATATAAACAAACAAAAGAACAAAACAAAAAACACCCTATGGCCGGAGGACTTTAGTCCGGTGTTGAGACGTTTTCTGCATTGACTTGGACTTGTCTCGGACTTAGCAACATTTTTGCTCTGACTTGGTCTTGGGCATTGGTTTTGCTAAATATGTTCTTGGTCTCAACAGATATTTTGTAAAAATAATGTCTGTGTTTTCTTTTCACATGCACAAAGTTTGACAAGAAGTAATTCCATTCATAACTATGCACGGGCTAACCTGGGCTATATAAATATATATGAGTTTCTAATGAATAAGTTCCAGCAAATGATCTCTTTTATGTTGGTCAAATTAGTTTCATATTCAGCTATTTCGATATTTCTGGTCAATAGCACATGAATGACGTGACAAACTATTATAAGACTACACGATTTGAATATGACATGTCGTTAGAACAGTAACTCCTAAACCAGTTTTACAGCAAAAATTTCCTTCTTCAACACGCACTAGTTGGGTATATTTAAACTCATATTTGTAATGAACATGCCATGGATTTTAGAATTATTAGTAATTGATACTAATAGAGTAGAACATTTTTATAGAATAGATATTGAATAGAAAACTTACTCATCAACTGTAAAATTTACAAAATAAATTCCATTGTAATTTTATTCCAAAATAAAATCCTTACAAGGCTGCTGGATGTTCTGTTTGTATACTAGTTAGCCTGATAACAGATAACAGAAGATTTGTGCTGTGATTCTTTATTCAATTCAATTCAATTCAATTCAGTTCGATTTTATTTTTATAGCACTTTTAACAATGGACATGGTCACAAAGCAGCTTTACAGATATAAATGCATTAAAAAATATTGTAAATATGTGAATTTATCCCTAATGAGCAAGCCAGAGGTGATGGTGGCAAGGAAAAACTCCCTGAGATATGATATGAGGAAGATATGAGGAAGAAACCTTGAGAGGAACCAGGCTCAAAAGGGAACCCATCCTCATCTGGGTGCAACAGATAGTGCAATTATAAATAAATCCCTTCTATTATTGTGTATTATATGGACAAATAGTGCAAATGTGCAACCAGCAAATTCATTACAGTTTTCGCAAGAAGTCCGGTTGGTTAAAACCTATCCACTGTCCACTGATGGAGTCCTGAGTACGAAGGTGCTCGTGTCAACTGCAGCCCCAAAGCCACCATAGCCATTACAATACAGCGCCCCATATGTGACTCCCAAGCCATCTCTCCAGCCCCCAGGTGGTACCATGTCCGGCAATCCAAACTTCAGGCTGTCCATATGGGGCCACCCCCAGCAGCAGCGAGCGAACTCAAGCAATGAGAACTCCAACCAGAAGTGGGGAAAATTTATGATGTGTGGTCTTGAGTAAACTAATTGGAAGAAGTTTTATTACAACTAGTCTAACAAAAGTAATTTTGTGTACTGTTACTTTTTGTGAAGTGAAGTAAGATTTTTTGTAATCTTTGTGAAGTAATTAGATATCACCATTAATGTTCAATCTGTTTATATACAACTCCACACATTTCAAGTTTTGGTAAGCCAAAAAAATTTCACCTTTCTGAGGACTCAAGACATCAGTCAAAAAGTTAAAACTTGGTCGCAACTGGGTCTTCCAGCAGGACACCCATCCTAAACATAACCCCAAAATTGTAACAAAATAGTTGAAAGACTTGAATCACACAGAAACATTGTGGACTGAAATGAAAAAGCATGTCCGAGCAACAGGGCCCACAAACCTGACTGCAAGATTCAAGCCAAGTAATTAAAAGGCAATGCCACCAAATACTAACAAAGTGTATGTAAACATTTCCCCACTGAAAATCTGACATAATAAATAAAAGCATAAATAAATCTTGTTTTGAAATTACCTCTTATGGAAATAAATTAGATGCTCTAAATGACTTAACATAGGAAATGTATGGTAACATGAAAAATTTAGTTTGATTGTCTTTAGCCTAGGTGTATGTAAACTTTTGGCCTCACCTAACCCCTGTGTCACTTACCTTACAAAGTGCTGATACACAAGACTCTTCCATAAAATGTCTCCTAAGAGGAAACTTCAACAGATCAATGATTTAACAAAAAAAAGTGTATAAACACATGTATGTGAATGAGTTTTTCTGTTATCCCCCTTTGCAAAAGTGTTCAGTGGGGTTGAGGTAATGCTCCACATTACAAACCTCTCTTACATTAAAAAAAAAAAAAACCTCAAAGGTGCATGATATGGATAATGATTTCAACTCTAGATTAAGATGTTTTAGATAGTGTAGCACTAGAAAAACTAAAAAGAAACACTTCACTACAAAAATTACATTTAAATATGAATGGACAGTCCAAGTAAAGAGGGACTGCTGCAAAGCTAAATGGAAGTGGAGGAAAACCAAATTAGCCATTCACTACAAAGTTCTTAAAAATCATATTAACATTTAAAACAATGCGGTATAAACAGAGAAAGACTTATTTTTTAAATATTTTTTGAAATGACAATGAACACAACTCATTAGTTATATTTTCAAATACTCCTTGTCTGTTAAAACCTAAATCAACCAGTGATTAATGAGTTCTTAAATGAAAACAATATTCATGAAAAGTTCCAGTCTGGCATCAGTCCAAAGCACAGCACTGAAACAGCATTAGTAAAAGTAGTAAATTATCCCAGATTGCAGGGCATTCAGTACTTGCAGTACGTACACTGGATTTGATTGCAGCTTTTAACACAATAGATCATAGCATGCTTCTTAACTGACTTGAGAACTGGATTGACTCCATTTCCCGCCTTGGGATGTTTCAGGTGCGAAGTGAAAAAAAAAAAGAACATGACTGCCTCCACAAAAATGTGCCTATTATTTGCTCTGTCAGACACATAAAGCTTATAAAGAGCTACTTTAACCACACTTTTACAATTACAGACTTGAGTGGCTACTAATACTATGAACTTCAAACATTCATGCAACATTTTGGACTTTAATTGCAGTACAGCAACAACTGTGGACAAGTGTCATTAACTTAGCATCAAACCAGCCAGCAGACAATAGCAAGTAGAATTAGCAACAAACTAGCCGGTTAATGTTAATGATAACTCTAATGTTAGTGATTATCTCAAAACAACGATTAGTATGGTCAATGTTATAGATTTAACTCAGTACTGTATCTGTATATTAACTGATCTAAAGCCAATATTTCTATAAACTATAATTTAAAAGTAGAGAAGGGGTACTTAAACAGTGTTCACAGCCATATAGATTTGACCTCACTCCATAAACAGGGAAGGAACTGGGAGTTAAGAAGACTACTACAATTCGATGAGTTAAATTTTCAAGTTGAGGGGGCATTTCAGTGGCTTTTACCAGTTGTAGACAGGTAATTACAAGTAGCACTTGTCATATGTGATCCATTAATGTCAAAAATATATTTAAATCCAAATTAAAGCTATTATATTTTTTGTTTTCACCTATTTTGTCATCTGACCTTTTACTTGACCACAGTATAAAGTGTTTTTCACTTTCTTGTGCTGTCAATGTATTCCACGTACATTATGTATGCTGTTTGTATTATTTTTGTACTGTATGTTGTTATACTCAATAAACTCAACTATAATGAAAATTATACCTCAGAAGTGGGAAGACAGAACTTGATTAAATTAAATCATTTTTGTCCACCATTTTTTTGAGCAACAAAGTGGGGAAAATTATCAATGTCTTTTGTTAGCAACAGCCACCTAACTGTGATGAATGAAACAGCAAATGGTATAGTCAGTATTATAGATTTAACAAGCTACAATGTCTGTATGTTGATTAATCTAATACTGTATATACAGCATAACTCATTTCAAGGTAAGAACTGCTATTTTGTTTACTGCTGTTGCTATGCACAGCAATGTTGATTTATAGTGTGTCAAACAACAAATCCCTTTGCTTTGAAACACTGTATCAACACTTGACTCATTCTGCCAAACGCTTGTGACCAATGACATCTGAACCTTCATTTCGGCACACCACACAACCATAGGACTGTTTTGGAAATTGATTCAAATGAAGTGCATTTTGAAGGTCATTCATCAAAGTAATGGTTTTAGTAGTTACAGCAATTAGTGATACAGAGACACTTTGTAGTTATGGAACCAACAAAGAAATAAGGGTGTTCTCAAGTTTGAGAAAATTAAACCCATATCAACAAATGATTGTCTTTTTTATAAGAAATGTGTCTTAATAATGCCTAAGAGCTTAAGTTTACCTGTAACATAAGACAAATACATAAGGGGATTGCTTTTTCTCTATTAGGTAATAAACAGCATTACTTAATGTTACCAGTTGACCTAACGTTAACAAAAAAAAAAAAGTTCCCTCATGCTATCAGACTCCTTAATACCTAGAACTGGACTGAACTGGACTGAAGGAAGGAACACACACACACACACACACACATACTCAACACACACACACACACACACACACACACTACTGAACATCCTCCATGCACATGTTTTACACGTTTTGCACGTTTTGCACATGTTTTAT
>CM074969.1:12571117-12588980 GCA_037577455.1 Pangasius macronema
TGTGTAAAGCTGCTTTGAGGCAATGACATTGTAAAAAAGCGCTATACAAATAAACTGAATTGAATTGAATTGAATATGTGTCTTTATTGTCCAGGTGGGTGAGGGCCAGATGGAGGGTGGTGGTGGTGATGGCGTCATCTGTTGAGTGGTTGGGGCGGTAAGCAAATTGCAGGGGGTCCAGTGAGTAATTGTGATTGTAAGTTGCGTAATTGAGTTCAGGTGTGTGCAATCAGAATGAAGGTGAAGGTGAATATGAGAGAGTTTGTGATGGCTGTTGGGTGCTGTAGTCTTTGGTGGCCCAATCTCATTTCACCTTTCATAATAAACTCCACTCTTCTGGGATAGGCTTTCCACTAGATTCTGGAAAATGGCAGTATGGATTTGCCCATTCAGCAATAATGTCGGGTGAGGAGGCCTGGGTCACAGTTGACATTCCAGTTCATCCCATCCTTGATTTAGGAATGATATAATTGCTTTGAAACATAGTTGGCTTGTTGTTAAATAGAACATCTTTCTTTCTAATATTTTATTTATAGCAGATTTTATATAACTCAAGAGACAAATCAAAAGATTTGATTTCACAAGACAAATGAAATTTCACACAATGTATACAAAAGAGAACACAAAGAGAAAGAGGAGAAAAATCTCTGAACTGTCCCTCCCTCCCCAAACACAAACCAGATACAATATGATATAAACACCCTTAACAAAGCCCCCAATGACCCTGGGCACTTACACCCTGCAAAGATGCAAAATAAATGGGGTAAATTTGAGACAAAATAAAAATAACAAATTGACAATTTTTTTGGAAGCACCAGTCTTAAGATTGATTCCTTTTGTTGAAGGAGGCAACAGCCATCTCAGCCAGCCATTTTTAAAAGCTAGGTGGTGAGGTGAACTTCCATACCATCAAGATCACCCTCTTAGCCACCACCATACCAAACATGAGAGACAAATGTTGCAAATGTGGCATAGCTAATGTAAGATCAGAACATCCAAACAGAGCTACTCCACATCAGGACTGATATTCTTTTTGAAAACTTGAAAGTACCACAGGAATATGCTCTTCCAAAACCCTGACACCTCAGAGCAGAACTAAAAAGCATGAGCATGAGTCCCTTCTGAGCTCTTGCATCGATCATAGAGAGGACACTGAAGAATAAATTTTGTAGATAGAAGATCTTAAGAAAACTTGACAGAAGGACCCACAGGGCATATAGCCCAGGAGTTCTGCAAATTGTTATCTGTTCTTAGAATTTGTAAATGAACAATGACTTATTTTTTTTCAGCATCACTGTTTTTTTCTGAGTGTTACAGTGTTTCTGTGTTGTTGTTGGTTTTTTTTTCGAGTAATCCATACTTTGACAATGTACAAGCAAATTTACTCTCAAAGAGGTTTTTTTTGACACTTTGCTATGATCTTAAACTTTTGAACAGCTGATGAACAACCTGTTTGAGTTTAATTGCATTTTTCAATAAATTGCCAATCTTGTTCTTACAACCTGGTTATGATCCACCAGCGCGAAATGCGAGTACTTGGCATGTTTCCCCTGGTCTTCAGATTTTGTGCAAGGGGTGTGTATATATATAATATATAAAATCAACCAATCAGCCATAACATTAAAACCAATTACAGGTGAAGTGAATAACATCGATTATCTCATTACAATGGCACCTGTCAAGGGGTTGGATATATTAGGCAGCATGTAAACAGTCAGTTCTTGAAGCTGATGTGTTGCAAGCAGCAAAAATAGGCAAGCATAAGGATCTGAGTGACTCTGACAAGGGCAAAATAGTGATGGCTAGACAACTGGGTTAGAGCATCTCCAAAACAACAGGTCTTGTAAGGGTTTTCCCGTTATGCAGGGGCTACCAAATGTGGTCCAAGAAAAGACATCTGGTGAACTGGTGACAGGGTCATGGGTACCCAAGTCTCATTTATGGGCATGTGAACATCAGAACTGGACCATAAAGCAATGGAAGAAGGTGGCCTGGTCTTACAAATCAAGTTTTCTTATACATCATGTGGATGGCCAAGTGTGTGTGCATCGTTTACCTGGGAAAGAGATGGCACCAGGATGCACTATGGGAAGAAGGCAAGCTGGGGAGGAAGTGTGATGCTATGAGCAATGCTCTGCTGGTAAACCTTGGGTCTTGGCATTCATGTGGATGTTATTTTCACACATACCACCTACCTAAACATTGTTGCAGACCAAGTACACCCCTTCATGGCAATGGCATTCCCTAATGGCAGTGGCCTCTTTCAGCAGGATAAAGGGGGACCTACACAATATGTTTCAAATGTTTTTATGTTGAGGCTGATTGGTGTATATCCATCCTATATCCAGTGGACACAAAAGTCTACTCTCCCCCTACCCCATACCCCCAAAACAACATAGCACTTGTTGCAGCAAAACATGAGCACTACCTGAAGATAAGTGAAAAGAAAATATTAATTCACAAAATATTAATGCAAAAATGTAGATAATATGGAAACCTTTGTTTTGTTCAAATATGTTTGAGCTCAAAATATAATTTATAGTATGTGTTTTTTCCCCCATGTCTTTACCTGTATTTAACTTAGTTATTTTCTCATTTTTATGAAGGGCAACAATTTTGGATTGCACTGTTTGTTATAGAGGCATCACTCAGACTTTTCTCAGGCTCTCCTAGAACATTCTGACATTCTGTGCCAAGTTGGGGTATACATCTAGGGGATATTAAGAATCAAATATATTATTTCCCCCTTTTCATGTTTTTTTGCTGTGTGTAAAAATGCATTGCATTATACATGGAGATGGGTAGGTAATTAGAAGTTGCAGGATAGCTGAATAAATTAAATAAAACACTATATTTTTCCTTTTATTTTTCATGTCTAAGCTAGAAAGAGTCACCTTGACAGTGAAGATCCTCAGACTGTAGTCATCAGCCTGAATGAACTTTTTGACAGTGATCTCAATGCCTTCACAGGTCATGCTGTCTTCTGGCCAGTACTCTGTGCACTTCTGTAAAACACAAACAGTTATATGATCAGTTGCAGTCTCATCTATACACAGTACAATTGCTATTTTCTCTTTTCCCATATTAAGTATTTGCAAATATGTACCTATGAATGCTATATTTATAATAAGGGACAGAGTGCCCATTTGTCTCTGTGCATAGTCTCTAGAGACCGTCTGGATGCGTTACACTAAATGCGATGTTAATGACTTTCATTTAGTTCAATAAGTAAATACACTTAGAATCAAGTAAATATACTAACTAATTTAAACCAATAAATGTTTTTAATTAAGCAGATTATACAAATTTGTTCACAAAGGAAGCAAATGGAATTTCATCAAATAAAGAACCAAGAAATTTACAAATTACATCACTAATCTGTTTCAAAATCGGTTTCTTGCCATGTGATATTACATTTGTTGAAGCTTATTTTAATGTGTTTCGGGGCTAAATCTGTTCAATCTTTCCAACTGTATGTCTGCCTCTATTTATTTTCATTTTTGCTCTTTTATGTGTGTGTTTATGTATATCTAATTATGTATCTAGCTGACCTCATTTTTCTCCTCAATGTTGGTGATCATGACAATGATTGGGCAGTGTTCCTGCCAAACCATCCTCCAGAAATCTCCCACTGTGTTTACAGTTGGACCCTGAGTGGCAATGTATACCTTCTCCTGCCCACCATAGCCCTATGAAAAAGTAAAGACAATCTGCTGTTCACAGAAAACAATTACATAATCATATATATGCGTCTAATGGTAATATTCAGGGATGACACATACATAAGCCTCTGACAACTATTCAAGGTGTCATAAAAGCTTTAATAACAAAAAAAAAACTAAAACTTTTATCATAATACTTTAGTAAATTAAAATTTTTTTGTTGACATTAAGTTGTTTTAATACACAAGATTATCATGAGGACAATATCATTACAAAATTAAGGTGAACACTTTCAAAAGATTCTTTAGAATGCCTTTTGTACTTGTAACATCAATATTTTAAGAGAAAGATGCCGTTCAAATTTCCAATTAACAAATTGAAAGCTGTCACATCAGGTGACTTCAATATAGGAGACATACACTAAGGTACAGAGTTGGTTTCCATGAAAACGAACTGTCTTGTTAAACAAAACTCTAACTGCATTAAAATGCTGTCATCTTGGACTTTATTCAAATTCAAATTCTAATAAGAAAATTAAACATGAATTTGCAGTTGCATTTACTATATGAGTGTGCATAATTTAATACACATCAAATTAAAGAGCAGAGAGAAACCAGGAAGATGTAGCAACATTAAAGTCAATAATAGACTTTTTTTTTGTTTGTTTTTGTTTTTTGCACAAGCAACAGAAATAACAGAAATGATGACAGGGCAGACGGGGAAAAAAGGAAAACTGTGTAACAAGTTGACATTGAAAGAGTTTGCAAAGCATTTTCATTTATATGCATTAAGCACATGTCACAGACAGGATACAGCTTTTATTTTAATCAGCAATTTATTCCACAGCAGCTTTTTAAAGACAAGGCAGTGATGAAATTATAGATGCTTTGAGAGTCTTAGTTGATATGATTACATCACCTACACACTGTCCTCACTAAGGCTGTTGAATAGTCTCAGCCACTATGCCTGAGCAGCTATTATTCATACACATTTCTCCATAATATTCGGAGCAAGGGCTTGTTAACATCAGCCACATTTACAGCTGTTTCTATAGTAACAGTGATCTTCATACCAGAGATCAAGATGAATCCCAAATGGCTTCCTGCTCCCTATCCTGCACTACACAAGGCAAAAAAATAATGGCTTTACACTCTATATAGTGCACTATACAGTATGACTGATACAAAAGTCATTTAGGATTTATCATGTGGCTTGGCTTGCTAGCTATCTTCTCTGAAGTTTATTTTATGGCTTATTTCCATTACAGTTCACAAATAATTGTTTTGATCAGATTCCAAGTTGCAGTGAACAATGTAAGAGAAATGTATTAGCCAGGCTGACACCTTTAAAAAGAGTGTGTTAAACAGAATTTATGGTGCCTTGCTGTAAGTATTCACCTTTCTCTGACATTTTAATTAGGTTTGGTTTGGTTTGGTTTAGTTTAATTTAGCCTTTAAAAAAATTATAGTAACACATGTATCACTACTAATTTACTAATTATACAGTAATTAACTGGGTTAACTCTTAATATTGTTTATCCAGCAAATATTTACACCTAGGCAATATACATTATATGGCAAAAGTATGTAGACACCTAACCATCACACCCATATCTGGGCCTTCTCCAAACTGTTGCCACAAAGGTGGAAGCACACAATTGTCTAGAATATCTTTGTATGCTGTATGCTAGGCTCTTTAGTTTCCCTTCATCAAAGGCACAAATAAAAGACATGGTTTGCCATGGTTAGTGTGGAAAAAATTGAGTAGCCTGAACAGAGCCCTGACCTCAACCCCACTGAACACTTTTGGGATAAACTGGAATGCTGACTGCACCAGTCGCTCTACATTAGCTCCTGTTCTCACTATTGCTCTTGTGGCTGAATGGGCAAATCTCCAAAATATATTGGAAAGACTTCCCACAAGTGTGCAGGTTATTTTAACAAATAGCAAAGGGGGGTGGGTGAGATGGTCAAGTGTCCACATAATTTTGGCCATATAGTGTATATAAACACAAGATTAACAAGCACATAATATGGCACATAATATTTTAAAACATATCTCACTGGATCCTTATTACAGAAGGGAAGGATAAATTGCTTTATTTCAACTTGAGGTCATCTTAGTAGAGCATGATAGATAGCTTTGATGAACCGTACAAGAAATATATAGTTATCCCCTTTCTACTGCAAATGAAAAATCCAAGTTATAACCACACGAGTGAGCACCTCTGCCTAGTCCCTGTAGCAGTGCTCTCCATCCAAATGGTTCCACTAATTATACAGATGCCAAACCACTCGCTAAGCACAACAGAGACTTGCAATTCGCTGTCAGTTGTACCTGTTGGAAAGTAAACCTCCACCCCAATCTCAAGTCTCTTGCAGATTGGATCAGGTTTTCTTTCTGGATTGTGCTGTATTTGGCTCCATCCATCTTGCCCTCAACCATGACCAGTTTCTGCTGTTGAAAAGCATCTCCACAACATGATGCTACCACTACCTAGCTTCTCTGTAGTGATGATCTCAGGGTGATGAGAAATCTTGGGCTTTTGCCAAACATAGTGCTTGTGCCTAGGCCAAAATATTTTGGTCTTATCATACTAGAGAACCTTTTTTCACATGCTTGCTGGGTGTCTGATTGGAATTTCCAGAGGTGATTCTAGTGCCTATGGGGGCTCCAGGCAGAAAAATGCCCTCCTGACTGTAAGCATATACAATGAAAAAAAAGCTAATTGAATTTATTTAATTCAAATGTGTATATCAGTTCGACATGATTGAAAACACAGTTTGTTTTCGTAAATCCAACATAATCTGATGAGTAATTTCAAAACCCTCAATAAAATCAAAGTCAGCACGGTCATCTGAGCTGAGTTGATCACAATCACTCTACATAACTGAAACAAATACTTAGAAACTTGTTTAAATTAAATTTAATATAAGTATTTAAATTACATTTTGATAAGTAACTTAATATTATTAAAGATGTTTAGATATTAGATAAAGATATTTATAAAGTTGCCCTTTGACATTTGAGATTTGACATTTTCATGAACTTATTGTCAGGTCATTAAAATTCATGGACCCAAGCAATTTCTTGCCTTGCCTGTCCTCTGGTTCCTTCCAGAAAAAAGTGTATCTGTATTGAGATAATGTGATACTTTAATTACTTTAATTGCATACAAGTACACTTTCAACTATTTCAAAATTCAACTAATTTTGTAACTTCTAATGGCAACTTGTTCCTCCAGAACTAACTTGTACAAAATGTAAAAATAATAATAATAATAATAATAATGTGTGGAGGCCCAAGAAAACACATCAAATGTTGCTGTAATTGAATTCTGGTAAACAGCTAAAAAGGATGAAATCTCTTTTTTTCCCAAAATTGGGATTTTCTGCCTATATAATACAGCAATATTATACAGAAAATTACATGGAATGTTTATATTTACTCTATAAACGTGCCTGCTAAGATCATTTGGGGTAAGAAGCCAATTTAGCAGACACAGCAGTAAACAAAAATAACAAAGTGGATATAAGCCTAATCAATTCAATGTATAAAATGTATTTTAAACAGCATTTCAGTCCATTTCAGTACAAAAGGTTTAAGAAGCTATGCACTTACTGGTGGAGTATGAAGCACAATTGAATAATTCCATTATCTTTTTCTTATATCCTATTATATAATCCAATGTGAGTTACTATACTAGGGGACATTTATACAGGAAAATAAGGAGGTAATCAGAAACCAGCGATTGTAATTAGTAAATGGAAGCGCTTGGCTTGAATGAGAGGGGGCATAGTTGTTGGGATTCCGGTAGCTCTGCAACTAGCCTTATCCCATTAGTTATTAAACATTAAACAGTGTCCTTTCTCCTTGGCATGATGTAGACATATGTCAAAATCTTGGGACCACACAGAATATCATTCAGGTAGGATGCATATCCCAGAGATGAATGATATTTGGTCTAAAGGTTCAACTGAACCCCACGACAAAAACAAAGGAACCAGTGAAGGAGTTGGAGGCATCAGGTACCATAGTATGCACATTCACTATTAAGACAATCTTATTTCATTCCCTGAAAGGCTGTCACACAAGGAAGAAACCCAAAATCCAAGACTGGCATAAAGAAAGCCAGTCTGAAGTTTGCAGGTGATCACCAGCCTTTTTGAGAAGTGTTCTGGACAGATGAATCAAAGATTTAACTATTTGGCCATAACGATCAGCAGTATGTATGGAGAAAACAAAGAACATCATCCAATCTGTGAAGCATGGGGGTTAGTATTATGATGTGGGGTGTTTTGATGTAAAAATGGTGCATTTCAGAATATAGGTGATATTATGAGGAAGGAGGATTATCTATAGATATTGAAGCAACACCTCAAGATATCAGCCAGAAAGTTAAAATTTGGTCAAAACTGGGTATTCCAGCAGGGCAATCATCCTAAGCATACCTCCAAAGTTGGAACAAAATAGCTTCAAGACAACAGAATGAAAGCACTGGAGTGGCCAACACAATCCCCTCACCTGTATGCCATAGAAAATTGTGGACTGAACAATTTTCAAACCTGACTGAGTTACACAAGTTCTGTTAGGAAGAATGGGCAAAGTAATATGAGAAGCATGTGGAAGGCTACTCCAAGCCTTTTATACAAGTTGAGCAATTAAAAGGCAATGCCAGCAAACTAAAAGTGGACGTAAACATTTGACTCAGAAAGTATTGGAATGACAAGGCCAATTGTTTTGTTTTTGCTATACACTGAAGACATTTGGGTTTAAGATCAAGAGATAAATATGAGACTATAGATCAGAATTTCAGCTTTAATTTCCTGATTTTACATCTAGATGAGGGAAAGTATAGGAACATATAGTCTTAAAGTTAATTAAAGTAAACAACACTTAATATTTGGTTGCTTATCCCTTACTTGCAATAACTGCATCATAACCACATTGGAACTGCTTTCCAATACCTTTGGAGGTACTGTAGTAAATAAAAGCTGAAATAAAAATGTCTACTATTATTTTGAAATTACCTGATATGGAAATAAAGTAGATAATCTAACAGAGGAGTCAGAGTGTGTTGAGTTGTGAAAAATTGAGTTTGACTTTAGCCTATGTGTATGTAGCCTAGGCTAAAGACATTCATTCTTAAGCCTATGTGTATGTATGTCTCAGGAAGCATGATGGAAACCACCAAGCTAAAAACGCCACAGAAGCACATCATTGCTGAAAATTGCCTCACTTTCTGTTTTAAAACTTCGCTGTCAAATTACGTTGTGCATTATGGATGAACCAATCCATGAAACAATTTTTGTTTAAGTTGGTCTCTTGATGCTGTTATCCATGCAAATGGGAGAACTCAGTTTGGCTGAAAGGGGGGGTGATTAGACATGAGGTCAGTGGAAGCTCAGTGGTTAGGATGTTGGGGTACTGATCGTCAGGTCATGAATTCAATCCCCAGCACTGCCAAGCTGCCACTGCTGGGCCCTTGAGCAAGGCCCTTAACCCTCAACTGCTCAGTTGTATAAATAAGAAATGTAAATCGCTCTGGATAAGGGCGTCTGCCAAATGCCATAAATGTAAATGTAGACATAATTTGTAGGAGAAGACAAAAAACAGCTTTTGTTAAAACCCAAGATGTAAAACTATAAATTTGTTGCATCAAGAACACCGGCATCAGAAAGAAGAATCAACAGACTTGATGTTGAGTGGTTCAAAAGTTATGAGCAGTTTTACTGATTTGCTATATACCTATTTTTACTAATAAATTTCAATGACATACAAAATTCGGTGTAAATATTTTACAATGTTGCCTTTGGCATCAAATTCGTTTGTGCATTATGGATGAACTGTTCTACATATCAAAAACATCCAAGAAACATGTTTTGTTTGGGATGGCCTCATGATGCCCTGATCCAAATTTTGTGATGAATGGAAAAATTTGAAACAGAAGAAGCAAAAAAAAAAGTATTATGAAAAAAAGTATTGGCCGAAAATTAACATCATGATCTCCACAGAACTCAGCATGATCCACCGAATTAGAGGAATCTTATTTCTTATTATTCTTATATAATGCTGTGTTGCAGAGTTATTATTGCAAATGTATGTCCAGTTTTGCCTTGTTGGTAGCACAGAAGTGTTTGGGGGTATTACACTACTACTACTAGTAGTACTACTACTACTACTACTACTAATAATAATAATAATAATAATAATAATAATAATAATAAATCAATAAGCCAATAATCAATCTTTTAACTAAATCAAATCTTTTAATGTTACTAACTAATGTAGTCTATTCTTCAACTATGAATTACGTGGACAATTTTTAATGATTTAAGAACCAATTAAGTTTCACTCACTCATTCACTTTCAGTAACCACTTTATCTTTGTCAGGGTTGCAGTGGACCTGAAGCCAAATCCTGGAACACTGAGGTTGATGCATTAGAATTGACCTCGGTTGGGACACAAGTTGGCACACTCACACACAATCATACCCTCATTCACACCTTTGGACAATTTATCTTAGCCAGTCCACCTACTGGCATGATTTTGGACAGTGGGAGGAAACCAGAGAATCCATGCAGATACAGGGATAACATAAACAGAAACATCCAAAAGTAACCCATCCAACAGTAAGTGCAAGATTTAGCTCAGGACCTGAAGTTCTGAGGTGCTAATGCTACTCACTGCACCACTGTGCTGCCCTAGTTTAAAGTTGTATCACAAAATTCTAAAGCAGAATAAGAGAGAGAAGGTTAATGTAGCCAGCCACTCATTTAATAAAAATGTTCCTGAACTGTACAGCACAGATAGCCTTCACTTGTTTATCAATATATTATTTTTTAAATCATTTATTAAAATATTTATTTATATAATTTTTTAAAGATATAGCAAGGTAATATTTTGAGTGTTCTTTTGAATATTTTTGTATATTTATTATTAGATAACATTGTTAATATTTTTGTATATTTATTGCTGTATATTTATTCTTAGATGAGAATCAATCACATTTAGGAACCATTAATGAAGAAATTCATGTAATACTAAAGGTTCACTTTTTTTAACAATTATACAGATAGAAAAACATATAGTAAGCTAAACTATAAACAGTCAAGCAGCACTTACCTTCAAGTAGTTAGCATTGATATATGTGCTGAGAAAGTCATCCTCCTTTGTTCCTTGAAGGCAAACCCTACTGTGCGTGTCTGAAACATTGATGTGAGAGGTTATGAATAGAGGGTGACATATAAGCAGAAGGTTACCCTATGCATGTAATTAAATGTGGGAATTTAATAATATTTTACTGGTGTATGCTATCTTTTACTGTCAGATTTAAAAAATTTATTTTTTTTTACATATATTAAGTGCCTCTTAAAAGGCTCTGTCTTCATTAAAGCAAAAAGACAGTCACACTTTATAAGAATGTATAATAGATACCCCTTTATTACCCCAGGGTACTCTTTCTGGATCCACCTACATCATGGCCTGTTGTCAACCTGTTGTCACAACGTTGGAAGCATGCAATAGTATAGGATGCCTTTGTATGCTGTAGCATTTTGATTTCCCTTCACTGGAAACAAGAGGCCCAAACATGTTCCAGCATGGCAGTGCCACTGTGCACAAAGCAAGGTCCATGGAGACACATTTTGCCAAGGTTGGTGTGGAAAAATTTGAGTGGTCTGCACGGAGCCCTGACCCCAAACCCAATGAAAACTTTAAGGACTCAGAACTTCCTGATGCACTGATACCTTTTTTTTCATCTTTCTCTGCAGATTCTACTGTTTCTATGAGCTGAACAGCCTCACTAACCCTCATATTGATCATCTTTCCTCATCTTATGTGACCTCTCTGCTGCCTCTGACACTGTGAATCATCAGATCCTCCTGTCAACTTTCTCCAGTCTAGGCATCATCGGAACGGCTCTGCGCTGGGTGGAATCCTATCTCTCAGGCAGATCCTTCAAGGTATCATGGAGGGAAGGAGTGTCTGAATTTCAGCAACTCACAACTGGGGTTCCTCAGGGGTCAGTTCTGGGTCAACTGCTATCTTTGGGGCTTGCGACTGAGTCTCATGGCTTCTCATATCACTGCTATGCTGATGACACACAGCTCTATTTGTCCTTCCAGCCTGAAGATCAATTGATCTTGAAGATTGAATTGAAGATTGAACATCCATGGAGCTTCTTGTCATCCCTGCCTGCCCCTCAATCAAACACAACCTCACCATACAACTAGGCTCAACCACACTCAAGCCAACCTGGACAGCCTGAAATTTTAGGGAGACTTTCGATGACCACTTGAACATTTCGGACCACATTTTAACAACTGCACAGTCCTTTAGGTTCATTCTCTAGAACATAAAGAAAATCAGACCCTATCTAACTGATCATGCCACTCAGCTACTAGTCCAGGCTCTTGTTATCTCAAAACTGGACTACTGCAACACACTACTCCCGGGCCTCCAACTCAGCTTGCCCCCACTCAAAAAAAAATAATTACATCTGCAATTACACTGGTTCCTACAGCTCTACTCTGTGCACTTTGCTCCTCTAGCACTCAAAAATCTTGTATGTTAGCACTACTTGTATTGTCTGCCACTTGATATATCACTTTGCTTGTATCTCCTCACTTGAGTTGATTTGGATAAAAGCGTCTGCTAAATGAATAAATGTAAATGTAAATGATTAGAATGTTTTACTCCCCTTCAAGAGACCGAAATAATTTCCTTATCAAAATCATCAACTCATGTCCTAGATCCCTTACCTACATGTTTCTTCAAACAGATACTACCAGAAGCAATCGAACCTCTTCTAAAAATAATAAAATCTTTCCTTAGCACTGGCTATATACTTAAATCTTTTAAACTAGCAGGTATAAAACTATAATGAATTCAGAAACAACTCTGATGCTCATATTCATACTGTATGCTCATATGTTCCTGGTTACCCAAATGCACTTTTATATTATACAGTTATAGAAGGGAAATTATTTACAATTGCACTATCCAGTGTCACCCAGATGAGGATGGGTTCCCTTTTGAGTCTGGTTCCTCTCAAGGTTTCTTCTTTATATAATCTCAGAGTTTTTATTTGCCACAAGTGCCTCTGGCTTGGTGATTAAAGAGAAATTTATAAATGTAAAATTTATATCCCGAATTTATATATTTCTGTAAAGCTGCTCTGTGACACTATCCATTGTTAAAAGTGCTATACAAATAAAAAGTTCATTGAAAACACCATTGTACCTTTAAGTAGGCCTGTGTGTGTGTGGCCCAATATTATTTACATTTACAGCATTCAACAAACAACCTTATCCACCTTATAGATGATGATGATGATGATTAATAATAATAATATTAATAATAATATTCAGTGAGACCTTGGGATGTAATGTATTGGTCAGCCCTAATAGTTTAATTGTTGAGCTATTGATAGTTATTAAATTTTAGTCTTCTAATATCACCGCCATCCTCCACTGAATCACCTAATAACATCATTGCGGCTGGTAAGACAACAAGAGAGAGAATGACCATGATGAATAAAGAGGCACCATCATATTCCACAAACTGACCATCAAGCTTAAAGATTTGGGGCTGAACATCTGTCTGTGCAAACCGATCCTGAACTTTCTGAGGGGTAAATCCCAAGTGATGACACACTGACTCTGAACACAGAAGCTTCCCAGTGATGCAGGTGCATATACTCAGCCATCCTGGTCTCAACACAAATAGAGAAGAGATGGCCTAAAAAAGTACTGTTAGAGTTGTTCTATGACCACAGAAAGTTACAAGATACACAAAATCATATTAGAATCCAGAAAGGCAGCATATAATCTCTTTTGGATGCTGCCATCTGGCAGACGTTACTGGAGCATCCAGTCCAGTTTTACATAGCTAGGCTAAGCCCACACACCATGAAGTCTAGTTAGTGAATAGCAATTTTTGATAGTCACAAATGAAACCTTTTTGGTACAGTGAACACAGGTGCCAGCCATGGTTATGTAACAGGTTCAATTAAGCCTTCATTCAGCATTTTCAATATTTGCTCCATACCGTGTTTCTTTTTCAATAGTGATGAATGATATGGGGGAAATCTGTTTGGCTTTGCATTCCCTGCCACAGGATCTGGAGTCTATCTCAGGAACAATGAGAGCAATGCAATTGCAGGGCATCATGCACATAATCCCAGTGGCATGTTTTTAGAGGGTGAGAGAAAACCGAGAAGCCCAGAGGAAAGCCAGGCTGAAACAGGAAATACATGCAAACCTTCACACAGATAATAATAACCCAAGCTCTGGGGCAAAAAAAAATGAGCCAAGGTCCATTTTGTCACAAAAATATTGCAGATTTCTGCAGATATTGCAGATCTCAAAGTCAGTTACCACTTAATATACCATAGCTTCTTGAGAGTATGTCTATCATCTCTAGGATAAACTGAATGGAATGACACTGGCATCCACTAACAACAATGACATCCATTGACAACAGTTATTTTGTATTTATTTAAAAGGTAAAGCTGTTCCATTGTATATTGTGGTTGGTATGTTGCTTCAGTCTTTATTTAACTTTTCACTCATTACTAAATTTCTAAAATTTCATGTACTTTTTCAGTTGGCTTGTTTGCCCAAAGTGTTCATAAAAGTAAAATGATCTAATCAAAGTAAACGGATATCCCTCAAAATGTATAATTATTTAAAATTGTATTCATTTACATATTATAAACTTAATATAACTACTCACTTGGAAGGATGGTTTTGTAGCGGTTCTTCCTCACTACACCTGGAATGTTATATTCCTTTGGGTCCACAAAGTTCATAGGTGCCTCCTGTTTTAGACAGAATCACAGGCCCCAATGAGATTTACAATTGGAATATTTTGTTGTTGAGAGTAAAATCATCAATGCATTCTGGCCAGGCACACCAGTGAAGTGAATAACTGCTCAGTTTAATGCTCAGAGTTATAAAAAAAACTCAAGAGCTACATCATGTGACCTACAGGCCTCTGTAAACACATTAAATGTTTATGTTCATGACAGCACAATCAATAAAAGACCAAACAAGTATGCATTTCATGCAAAGTACACTCTATAATTCAGTAACGTGTACCCTTAGGAACAATAACTTGAAGTAAACTTTTCTGTGGGAGTTTATCAGTCTCTCACATTGTTTTGGGGAGATTATGGCCCATTCTTCTTCAGAACTTTGCTGGTAACACTGCTGGTAAGATGCATTGATGGGCTTTAAGATTAATACATGGTGACTCACAAGCTTCTGTTAGATTAAAATTCTCTGGCAGTTAAATCTGTAAGAGGTATGATTAAGGCCATCCCACTGAAGCCAATAATGACTTTACATGTGTCTGCAAATCCCTCTCCAATGAAATCAGCAATAAATCACCACATTCATCAGGTATGATCATTCATTCATACAGTAACCTTTACATACCAACAGAATTTGTCAGTTCCCTTCCAAACTAAATCAGTGACAAGCTACCATAACAGGTATGAATGTGGTTCCCCAAAGTAACCACTAAAGTAGGATACAAGTTGGGCTCCCCATGTAGACACTTGAATGATATTGTACTGATCATAAATAATGTTACCGTCTTGAACATAACATGGCTTATGATGGACATGACTATACTAGCTATCTGTACAACCTGACCATTCATAATAATGCAATAACCAGTAATGTCAATTATTTTCAGTCATCCATCCTTGCTCAAACATGCCCCATATCTATGAACCAAATATACTTAATTTAGTCCTTTATAATGCAAAGGCCTTATGGTTGTTGGCAGTAAGAAAAAATAGTCTGTAGGTGGGTATAAATATATTTTTTAATCAATCTCACATAGAACTCAGCTTGTAGAACAGCATCATCCAGAGCACGCATATGTAGCTGAGCTGGCGTGAGAGGGTTAGATGCCTTCTCCAAGTATTCTTGTGTACTCTGGTCTCGAGGAGACAGCAGCATCCCATATGGTTCTGTGGTGCCGGGAGTGCACATATCCAAAGTCAGAGACACGTTTGATCCTCTCCTACAGTAACACAAGATCCAAACATCAGCATTACCCTGGGGCTATACAGTCATGGGAAAAAGAAAGTACACACTTCTTTAATTTTATGTTTTTATTTAACAGGGCCTAAATAACAAATAACAATTGTGTGGTTCTCACCAATTTCTATAGCCAAACATCACCTCAAGTGACAACAAAAAAAACAAAAAACAGATTTCAGTATGTACCCATTTTTACCCAAAAAGTAAACCAACATTCAGAAACCAGGTGGGAAAAAATAAATTCGCCCTATAATTCCGTAACATGTAGAACCACCTTTAGCCAACAATAACTAATATTTTTAAATTATAAATATTTTCTTTGGAGAAATTTTGGAGTAAAATCTTTGCAACATTGCTTCAGTTCAGTGATATTTGAGGGCATTCATTTATGCACAGTTCTCTTAAGACCCCGCCACAGCATCTCAATGAGGTTGAGGTCTGGATTTTGACCTGACCATTCCAACACCTTGATTTTTTTCTTCTTTAACCATTCAGGGGTCAATTTTGCTGAGGTGCATGGGATTGTTGTCCAATTTCAGCCAAGGTTAAGCTGCTGGACAGATGATTTCACATTTGCCTTAAAAATATTCAGGTATGAAGTGGAGTTCATCATTGTCTCAATTTCCCAATTTAATAAGCAGCAACAATTGCTTTTCTGAGGTCACGACCGATGTCCTTTCTTCTTGGCATGATGTAGACACACACATGAGTGCTCCAGAACCCCACACTGCCAAATGTTCTGCTTTAATAGAGGTAGTCACAGGTCTTGATGATTAACTAATCTTGTGCATTTAATTAGTAACATTTGGCTGCTAATTACTCTCTTAAAGATTGTGGAAGTAGAAAGGGTGTACTTATTTTTTTCACACCTGTTTTCTGAATGTTGCCTTACTTTTCAGAGAAAAAAAAAACTTTGTATTGAAATCTATTGTGCTTTTTGTTGTCACTTGAGGTTATCTGTTTGTTTATAGAAGTTGGTGAGAACAACATAATTGTTATTTTGGCCCTGACAAATAAAAACATAGAACTGAAGGAGGGTGCACTTTCTTTTTTCCCATGACTGTGCAATGGTGACAAGGCTAACAGAAATGTAAGAAAACCAACATTTTATACTTTATGCAGTATTTGAGCTTTTGATTGCAAACTGCGTGAATGACTTGACAATTTGAACAATTTGACCTTTCAGTGATTTGACATTTTCATAGAGTAAAAAAAAACATTATTTAATCAAATTAATGGGAAATTTGAGTGGATTATAGAGGCACACTGCCCTACACAAAATGACACCTATAGTTTGTTTGTTGACAGAGTCTGCTCTTCTCAAGAAAAATCTGTTCATGAGAACACTGTCCTAATCAAAACAACTTTCAGAGATGCTTAGAAGGAGAATTGTGGATACACAAGAAAAAGCTGCAACATACAGTATTTTCTACAGACCTATTCATCGGTCATATTAAGATAAATTATCATTAAATAGGGAAATTTCAACACTGTTGCTATTCTCTCTGAGAGTGGGCATCCTACAAACACCCAAATGCTAAAACAGGTGTGAGAGGGAAAAGACCTGTGGAACTGTAAAAGAAAATAACTTCTCTTTATTACACACTTTTTGAGACTAGTAAAGGGCTACTGTAAAGATTGTATTATATTTTATTAGCAGGATTTATAGCCCCAAACCTGGTTGCCTGCATTAGGAACTTGACTCCATCAGAAATTTGGTAGTAGATTAGTTTTTCTGCAAGCTAAAAGACTCAGATATGCATCCTAATCAACCCAGGAATTATTGTAGGACCATAAAAATCAGTGTGTTATATTGGCCTTTCCAGTCAATGGACTGTTGGACACTTGAAAAATTTTGGCCTGAATTGAAGAGAACAGTCCAAATGTCCAAACACAGGACTATAAAAGCTTAAAATGTTCTGCATGGAGGACTGTCCCAGCATCGGAGTTCCAATAATTGCACTGTCTCAGTAAGAACCACTCTCAAACATAAAAACATGAGCACACTAAGGTGTCATCTGAACACACACAATATATATATATATATATATATATATATATATATATACTATATTACCAAAAGTATTCGGTCACCCATCCAAATGATCAGAATCAGGTGTCCTAATCACTTGGCCTGGCCACAG
>CM074969.1:12620719-12636751 GCA_037577455.1 Pangasius macronema
TTTGACATTTTGAAGCAGTTCTTACAACCTGGTTATGATCCACCAGCGCGAAATGCGAATACTTGGAATGTTTCCTCTGGTCTTAAGATTTTGTTCAGGAGTGTATATTTCAATTGTTTACATATCCAATCTGTATTCTGCATTTCATATACTTGTTCCACTTTAATTTTTGTTGCTGGGATATGTGGCATGATATGGTCAATATAGGCTCTGCACTCAGTCCACACTATCCAGGGTTTCACTAATTTTTATAACCTTAGGTTCAATAGGGTCACATGTCAATGTGTCTGCTATGACCATTTGATTTCCTGGAACATGTACAATCTTGAATCTCAGAAGTCAGACTCAGGAGTCTAAATCTTAGAATTCTTCCTTTTCAGTTTGTGCTTATCTAGCTTCTGTGGGTGTTAGCCATGATATGTACACTAGAGGTATCCATTCCCCTCCTGTTTGACTCTGCACCAAAATTCCTCCAACCCCATAAGAGGAAGCATATGCTGATACTATAATCTCTCTGCTGGGACTATATTGAGTCAAAACATCTGATGAGCCACAATCTTCTATGATATCTTCAAAGGCTTTCTTTTCCTGTGCATCCCATGTCAACGTGCTTTGGCTTTTTAAGAGATATCTTTGTGAGAATAAGCAGATGAGGGAAATTCAGCATTGCCATAACGCATCTCACTTCAACATTTTGTGGCCCTGGCATATTGACAATAGCCTTGATTTTGTCTGAGTCAGCCTCAATTCCATAAACAGTATGTCCCAGAAATTTCACTTTCTCCACAGCAAATTCAAATTTACCATTAAGGGCGTGCCTGCAGTTTCAAACTTCTGTACAATTTTGACTAGTCTTTTATCATGTTTTGTCTGATATCTTCCAAACGCTTGTATGTCGTCAGTATGGCACAATGTTTCCAGTGTGCCAGCAATGGTCTGGGAAATGTTAGGTCCCCCTTGTGCCTGCAAAGTTTGGGATCTGGGGGATTTGGAGGCCAAGTCAACACCTTGAACTCTTTGTCATTTTCCTCAAACTATTCCTGTATAATTTTTAAAGTGTGGCAGGGTCCCTTATCCTGCTGAAAGAGGCCACTGCCATTAGGGAATATGGGCTAGCTTTCTCTGCCCACATGCAAAGGTGAGCCTTGGGCACCGATGACCCTGTCACCGGTTCACTGGTTGTCCTTCCTTGGACCACTTTTGATAGGTACTCAATTTGGCCCTTGTCAAAGTCACTCAGATTCTTACACTTGCCAATTTTTCCTGCTTCCAATGCATCAACTTTGAGAATTGACTTCATTTCATTTCATGCCTAATATATCTCACAGGTGCCATTGTAATGAGATAATTGATGTCATTCACTTCATTTGTTACAGTGGATTTAATATTATGGCTAATCAGTCTCTTGTACTAGACATTCTTGTTGAAATATATACAAATGCATACAAATATTATTGTACTGTTTGTGATGACAACATACGCTGAGCACCATTCTGTGGATCATCCTCTGCAGCACTGCTTTTCCTTTCCCCAGAGGTCATAATGGCTGAGAACACATATGGGATCCAGCTTGGTCCATTTTATGTACTGTATGTGTTTTCTGTACTGACCCTTCTGGTTTTGGTGACAGAGTTTAATGTTTGAACATTTTCTATATTTTTCTTTTGCACCAGCATTTGCAGGATGTTTCTGTTGTTTCATTACTTATTGATTTTTCCAATGTTAGTTATTCTCTGACAGCCTTGAATCTCTAATTCCCAATACAATACTATCATCTCTTCAAGCAAGTAATCATAAATTAACAAACATTGTTTATGTACCTTTCTGCTGTCTCTCCAAACTGCTAATTTTGGCTACTGAATTTTGCTCTCTCATATGACATTGTGTTTCCCGATGAAATGGTCATCAAAGGTTCATCTTGACTTCATCATAACTTTTCTCCTGTGCACCAGTTAATGGCAACATGTTTACTATGTCATTGCTTTTGTCTCCATTATGTAAAGGTGGGAGTTATTCTGAATCACTCAAAACATCACATCCACTGTAGCCAAGTGCCAACAGATCAGTAGTGTTATTACAGTTTAAATGTATTTGAACTGTATTACATAACTATTCCTATTTTGACATAACTATTAACTATTTTGACTGTGTCTCATTGTCAATCTAAGTGCTGTACTAGTTTTCTTTTGAAAAATATCCCTTTTTAGGAGCAAATGAGAGACACCTTTAGTTATTTCCTAAGATTAAATAACTGTCTAGCTTTCCTGAGCAACACTGTATGCAGCATTTTCCGACTTTTATAAAAGTATGAAAGTTAGCTGTGAGGTTGGACAAAATAAAACTAATTTTAAGATCATAATAATCTTTTATTTTTGAATAAATAATTTTTATCCCTCTACTACTTGTGTCATCAATAGATTATGTCAAAATGCTACTATGGCTGGTCTTTTTTTTATCAGAAATGTCAGACAAAAAAGTTGGATAGTGGCATTGTGTAAAGTGTTTGTAGACTCACTGTAACTTGAGAGAAAGTATATAGAAGAAGATATGCTACAGCTGTAATGCTTGCTCTCCAAGTTCTCCTCCACAGAGATGCTGGTAGAGGGTTAGGAGTAAGTGAGCCATCAATCTCTTGTTCTGTTAGCATGTCTTGTTCATCAGGAAGCTCTGCCATGATGCTTTTCATCCAACTTTCTGTAAGAATCACAGAGACAATTATTTCAGCTAAACAAATGTACAGAAAATGTATTCTTCTTTACTACTCACAGTTTAACAGGAATGTTTTTTTCTTTGTAAGGAAATTCCTTATGATCTCTATCCTGACTACACCTGCAGACATGCAGAAATTTAACTACAAAGTGACAGAAAGACCTAAATATCAGCACTGACTTTGTAGGCAGTATCTTCAGCTCTGATTTGACACCTGGACGCTCAATATTTAGATGCAAAGATTTTACCCAATGCGAATGAATTCAGTCCAACTGCAAATTCAGAAAATTATTATGCATTCTAAGATAGACAGTCTGTATAAAATCTTCATTTATTTACATGTTACATGTAATGTAATCCAAAGTGATCTGCATATGTGAAGTGATATCTTATGAGCATGGGAGTCTCGTCAGCATGTTTAGCTTTTTAATCACTTTTTAGCTTGAGTGATAAATTATTTCCATCCAAGTGTAATTATTGAACAGACAGCGAGAATAAGTATAGGTGACTGTAATAAAGTTGCTCAACACTTCATGTTTTCATGACATTCTAGAAAAAGAATACTCTCATTGTTGAGAATAACAAGACATGCACACGTTATCTTTTGGTACAATGCCTTTACTCATCTTTTAATGTTAATGACATTAAAGGCTACTGTCTGGAAATAACTGCACAAGAAATACAGGTTAGTATAACATCCTTCCCAACACCCATCCAAGCCTATAATTATTTTAAACATATTAAAATCTGTAACACTTAGAGTACATTGGGAATCATTATCAGGCTACAGGTAAATGTAGCTATTGTCAGATCTGCAAGACCTGAATTATGGTAATTAAAATCTGCAACTGAATTGATAAAAATCCTTAATTATTTTTTTCTTTCAGTAATTATATGGAGCCTACAAGTTCAGTTTCATTTGCAAATTAAGTTTTTTTTATCAGTTTTCATTTAGCATAAACCAGTTCCAAAAGTGAAATGAAGTCGACTGGCACAGAAGATCAATTTTGACAGCTGGACAACAGTATTAGCTTTGTTATACAATAAAATAAAAATTGTCTAGTCCAGTTTTGGCTTCAAAATAACTTCATGTAAAAAGTTTTCCCAGGCTTCCATAAGTTTGCAATCTTAGCATATCAACTGTCAGGAATCGGTCATGGAGGAAAATGCAAGTGTGAATAATTTATTATGCATTATATAATATGATTTTGGAGGTGTCTCCCATCAGTCTCCTCTACAGGAAGTGAAATGCATGTTCAGGTGGGTTATGGTCTGTTGATTGACTTGGCCAGTTTAAAACTGTCCTTCAGTCCTTTGTTGTGCAGGCAGTGTTTTGGGTCATTGACTTGCTGCATGATGAAGTTACTCCCAATTAGATTAGATGCATTTCTCTGTCAGCTAGAAGACAGTATGTTTCTGTAGACTTCTGAATTCAATCTGCTGCTACCATCATGAGTTACATCATCAATAAAGATTAGTAAGCCCATTCCTGAAGCAGCCATGCAAGCCCAAGCCATGATAATACCTCCATGCATGACCAATGACCTTGTATGTTTTGGATCATGAGCAGATCCTTTCTTTCTCCACACTTTGGCCTTTCCAACACTTTGGTAGAGGTTAATCTTGATTCCAGAACTTTTGTGGCTCATCTCTGTATTTTTTTGTGAATTCCAATCTGGAATTCTTTTTCAGAACATTCCAAATTGTTTTATACGCTTTACTGTATGCCTGTGCAATGGTTCATATTGATTTTCCCTCTTTTATCAGCTTCAAAATGGCTTGCTTTTCTCCCATCGACAGCTATCTGGTCGTCATGTTGGTTTATACTTTTTAACAAATGCAACCTTCAAAGGTGAAAACCAAGGCTAAAACCAAGAGTAGACATTCAGAGCTATTAATTGTTTAAACAATTAATCTAACAGGACAAGCCTAGGCAACAATAAACACGTGTCAGTCACATGTTCCAATATGTTTGATCACTTGAAGAATAGGTGGGTTGGAACAAAAGGTACCATGTTCTAAGTTGTTTAACACATCTAGATTCAAGTTTAATTCAAATCAATTTTAATTGTAATTTTAAATATAATTTTAAGTTAATTTTAATGCTTTTAATAATGGGCATTGTCGCAATGCAGCTTTACAGAAACATAAATTCCACATATAAATTTTAGATTTATCAATTTATCCCGAATGAGGAAGCCAGAGGTGACGGTGGCAAGGAAAGCAAGGTTCTTGTTCCAGGGTCCCCGGTGCCAGAAATCACACCCCTTTGCTTTCATCTCTAATGTCTCCCTCAACTCCCTCTCTCTACATAGATAGAACCTTCCATGCCCATCAGGACCAGGTCAAACCCCAGGCGAGTTTGCAGGAATGGCAGGCAAGCCAGGCATTTCCATGATCAGTGCTTCCTCATGAAAGTGGAAACACTGATCCAGGTCCCTTATGCAGCAAAGGCCTCCCCCAATCAAGCAGGAATGTACCACGTGTCAGTGAGTACACATCAGGTCTTGGTGAACTCAGGGTGTTACCAGGCTCTACGCTGGTGGGGATTCCCCTTGGGGATTTCCCTTTGGAGCAGTCATGCAAAGAGACCCTGGGGCATGTCGCCAAACAATTGTGAGTAATTGATGCTCAGCAAATTCAACCTAATGTTGCTCGAGCCCACCCATATTTTTCGATTATTAAGGATAGGTTATAATGAGTGATGCAGGACACTCAAACTAAGGAAGAGATGGGTTGCTGGTGTCAAAAAGCTGTAGGGAACTTCTGTTCCATGCGGCTCTATAATGACATGGCTGGAAATTAAACATACTAACATATAAACATTCTAAAGGCCCTATTTTTTTGTCCTGAAAGAAATCCTGACTGACCAGGCACGTCCTTATCTATATTATTAATGAATTTTTGGGGACTAAATTGATATGCACCAGTGTTTACTATCCGTAGACTGATGGGCTCGCCAAACGGTTTCATCAAACACTTAAAAATATGATTCGTATGTTTGTTCACGATGCTCAGAACTGGGATAAGTGGCTAAACCCTCTGTTGTTTGCAGTATGAGAGGTCCCGAAAGGAGTTTTCCACATTCAAACTATTGTACGGGCACAGGCCTCATGGCTTTTTACACATCATCAGGGAAAACTTGGAGGAGGTACCTTCTAGCAGTAAAAATGAAATTCAGTACATTCTATACCTGAGAGCAAAACTCCACAACTTATGTCACCTAGCACAGGAGAATTTGTGTCAGGCGCAAAAATGATAGTCCTGACTGTATGATGGGTACTCAGCTAAGGGAATTATACCCCCGTTCTGCTCCAAATTACTGGCAAAGTGGCAAGGACCCTTTGAGGTCACAAAGTGAGTTGGAGAAGTCGATAATGAGGTCAGGAAAATGGATAGAGGCAAGGCACTTCTTGTATACCAAATCATTCTCTTGAAACCATGGAGTAAGGCAGTTCTTGCGGCTCTGGTGATTCCTAAGAGTGAGAGGTTGAAACCAGAGGTAAGCATGGCCCAATTCATCCTAGTCCCCTGTGGAGACCACCTGGATGAAAGGGGAATTTTCTATGCTTTCATTTCTACCCGGCTGCACAGACCTCATAGAGCACCACATTGAGACTCCTCCAGGTGTAGCTGTACAAGCAGGTCTGGAAGTATTTGAACAATGACAGAGTTTTTGTGATT
Source organism: Pangasius macronema (assembly GCA_037577455.1). NCBI lineage: Eukaryota > Metazoa > Chordata > Actinopteri > Siluriformes > Pangasiidae > Pangasius > Pangasius macronema. Next base: position 12,627,113 of record CM074969.1, read on the forward strand.
TTTCCTTTATACACCACCACAATGGATTTGAAATAAAACAATCAAGATGTGATCAAAGTGTAGATTTTCACCTTTATTTTAAAAGGTTCCACAAAAATATGGCATTTACCATTTAGAAATTACAGCCATTTTAAACAAAGTACTTCCATTTTCAGGGGCTCAAAGGTATTTGGACAATTGACTGACAAGAAGTTAATTGACCAGGTGTGGTCCATTCCCTTGTTACTTTAAGAGAAATGAAGTAGATAAAAGTTCTTGAGATGATATCAGGTACTGAGTTGGCGTTTGGCAGCTGTTCGACTGGAATTACCAATATGAAGTCCAAGGAGATTTCAGTGCAAGTGAAGGAGGCCATCATTAGGCTGAAAGCACAACATAAATCTATAAGAGAGATAGCAAAAAACCTTAGGTGTGGCCAAATCAACAGTTGATTTGTCAGGATCACTGGTATCTCAAGAGTAGCATGTGCAGCCCAATAGAGAGAGAGATCTACTCTGGACAAAAGATATAACATAAAAACAATCAATATGCAAGGTAAAAACAAAAAATGCAAAAACACAATCAATAATTCAAAGCTCAAAAAATTCTAAATTGCAAAAGGTATTCATTCATACTTAATGCTAATAAAAAAGGATAGGGGCTGAAAACAATAAAAGGTTGGAGGGAAAACCAGCTCATAGAACAGGTTTCTACATCAAGTAATGGGTCTTTCTACAGTGCTGTTTCGTGTTCTGACCTGAACTCAACAACTTGGCCCCTGTTGTCTGGAAAGACATCCATAACATATCCCATCAGCCACAAGTTCTGTGGCACCGTATCATCAATGATGAGCATGATATCTGCCAGTCTGAGATTCTTTGAGATTCTTTCTTCTTGTAAAGTCTTGGAAAAATATATATGTTGTATGGCACTATGCTCAGTGTCAAAGTTTTTTAAAGTTTAAATTTGATTTCTGGCAAAAAAAAAAAAAAAAAAAAAAACATGCCAGCATTGCCCTCAAAACTACTCTAATTATCTATAAAGTCCACATTGTTTTCTTGAGGCACCACCTGGACATCCAGCAGTTCAGTGACCATAATCTGTTGTGAGGACACCATGCCACATTGGGCTGGGGCTGGCGAGGTGAGATGGATGCAATTTCAGTAAAAACATATTTATTGAGAGGCAGGCAGACAAATCCAAAATGTGAATCAAAACTCAGCCACGGGGAACAGGCAGAGGTCAGGTGATCTACAAATAACTGTAATAGTGATGATCCAAATATGCATAAATGAGAAAACAGAACTAGGTAAATAACTGGGTGAACAACACCATGAAACAAATGGCTCTGAAAAGTCAGATGGCAAAACATTGATCAATACATCGCGAACCACAAAGACACATGGGGGTTTAAATACACAAATTAAGTAACTGGTAAACAAAAACTGGTGTGAACAATGAGGACACATGAGGGAGACAACCAATGACAGGACATGGGTGAAGACAGGACATAAACCAAAAGAAAACAGACATGGCATGGTAAACAAAGACATAACCCGGAAGCGTGTGCCGTCACATTGCCAGCTGCTTAAGTCAGGGGGAAACACCTGACACAGGCCATACAGTATTTCTGCATCAGACATTGCCTTCACTAATTTACACACCTCTACAATGTTACTCGTTGTAACATCTGACTGAGAAAGACATATATCATCATCTCCTACTTGAAAAACTATTCTTGCCGAAGACCCTAAGATCACCTGCTGTCAGGCCCCCTGGCTCCCGGTATACACCTAACTAAAGCTGCTGGTACCCCTAAAAGTCTAGCTAATTCCATGTGTCGTTTCTCAGTGGGTGCTTAACTGAGATGGAGGAAGAATGACTAATCATCCTGTACTCAACACACTGAACAACCTGAATGTTTGCTATGTTGAATGTTAAATGTACCTTAGTCAAAGATTTGTTGAGAATATTTTAGACAAAGCCAACGTGGATGGCCTCTGCTTTCAGTCTAAAAAAAAAGTTCAAGAAAATAAAAATGAGGCAGAAGAGGAAAGTGAAAAATGTGTGAAAAGATGATAGCACAAAATTATTGATGAAAACAGAAAAAAATATATAGTTTAAATGCCAACCCAGGCAAGAAACTCCTGGCAAAAGAGTTGAAAACAGGAACTGAAATATTTTTCAATTTATTATAAAGCACATTTAAAACAACTTTCATTGACCAAAGTGCTGTACATAAATCATAAACCTAATTACAGCATTTAAATGAAATAAAAGAAAAATGAAAGCTGAAATTCTAATCTGTTCTCTCATATTCATCTTTTGATTTCAAAGAGCTTCCAAAAACAAAAGAATTGTCCTTGCCATTCCAATACTTTCACTGTAAGAGTCAGATTTTTAACTTGCTGCTGTCATACTTAGATGATCTTCAGCCAGCGTCCTTGCCAGCAGTGAGTATCCCTATGGTAGCTCATTCTGGTTTACTTAGCCTCTCTCTATATAGTTTTCAGTCTTCTACACTCATTGCTAAGTCATATTTGCATATACTGCCGACATTTCTAAACCTTCTTCTTCATCATGATATACATACTTCACTTCTGTGTAGCCCTGCTCTGCTTTCCAGTTTTGTGTCTTTTGGTTCACATACTGTTGACTCTGATTTACTCTTTTCAACTTTGTGCCTGTTATAACTTAGCATGATATCTGAGACTTTGCTTATCCTTATTGCGTTTTATTCCATTTTCGGTAGCTTGCATAACATGGAGATAATCATCAAATATGACAAATTGAGTGTCAATTTGTCACACACTTGCCTATTAATGTAATAATTACAAGTACAACGAATAGTGCTCTCTAAAGATCTATTACCATTCTAAAATAATATCTCTTACATATCTTTCACTATACTATATCTCCCTCTTCCTTAGGATGATGCTTCCCAAACAAAACAATACAAATAATACTTGCAGTGCCTTCATACGGACCAATACTTACCATATATACTTTTCATCACATTGAGACTTACTTAGCTTAGACTTAGACAGACTTTATTGTCATTCAAATATACAGTAGATGTATAAAGAAAGAGATTACGTTGCCTTGGCTCAGCATAGCAGGATAACAGGATATAGATATAAGTATGTGTGAGTGATAGCATGGATCTCACAGGTAAGTAGTTGTTCACACAGTAAAATTATGGCACTATTAGATACATTATGGCATTTAAGGCCTTGTGGGGAAAAAAAAAACAGTAAATGGATGGCAGTATTAGATACCTTATGACAGTGCAGAATGGTAAAATTATAGCAGTATTTGAGGTATATTATAGCATTATGGCATAGTGCAAAAAAAAAAAAATCAGTAAATTTGTCATTGTTAAGATATGTTAAGACACTATTATGTCATTGTTAAGACTGTGCAAAGCCAGCAAAGTTATACAGTGCAAAAACAGTAAAGTTATGTCAATTGTTAAGATACAATATGGCATTTATGTGCAAATGTGCAAAAGAGGTGGATGACCTCAACTATTCGATAGTCTGATGGCCTGGAGGAAAAAGCTGTTGCAGAACCTGGTGGTTCTGCAACGGATACTGCAGAACCTCTTTCCAGAGGCCAGCAGAGAAAACAGTCCATGATGGGGTGTGTGGAGTCGTTGAGAATGTTCCGCGTGTGAGTGACACAGTGTTTCTGTCCAATGTCCTGGATGGAGGGAAGAGAAGTCCCAATGATCTCTGCTGTCCTCACCACTCTCCTCACACACTCCCAGTCTCTCTATGGTGCTCCTGTAGAATGTAGTGAGAATGGGAGGGGGCAGGTGAGCTATTCTCATCCAGCGCAGGAAGTGTAGACACTGCTGTGCCCTCTTCACCAGTGCTGCAGTGTTCACAGACCAGGTGTGGTTGTCTGTGATGTGGAGCCCCAGGAACTTAGTGCCACTGACCACCTCTACAGCCGTGTTGTTGATCAGAAGTGGAGCATGGCTGGTCTGTTTTTTCCTGAAGTCGACAATGATCTCCTTGGTCTTCTCGATGTTCAGGATCAGGTTGTTGTCTCTGCACCAGTCCAACAGCTGCATCACTTCTTTGCTGTAGGCCAGGTCGTTGTCATCCCGTATGAGGCCCACCACTGTCATGTCATCTGCAAAATTCATGATGTGATTAGTGGCAGACCAGGGGACGCAGTCATGTGTCATCAGGGTGAACATCAGTGGGCTCAGGATACAGCCCTGAGGGGAGCCGGTGCTGAGTGTGACACTGGAGGTGTTCTGTCCTACCCGCACTGACTGGGGTCTGTCAGTGAGGAAGTCAAGCAGCCAATTTCACAGGGGTGTGTTGATGTCTAGGTGTCCCAATTTGCCTACAAGATGCTGTGGGATAATCATGTTGAACACTGAACTGAAGTCCAGGAACAACATCCGCACATGAATATTCCTTCTCTCCAGGTGAGCGAGGCTCAGGTGGAGAGTGGAGAAGATGGCATCCTCGATGGAGCGGTTCGACCGGTAGGCAAATTGAAAGGGGTCGAGTGGAGTTTGGAGATGATGTGTCTCTTTACCAGCCTCTCGAAGCACTTCATCATGATAAGAGTGAGTGCAACAGGCCAGTAGTCATTAAGAGAAGTGATGGTGGTTTTCTTCGGAACTGATGGCTGTCTTGAAGCATGATGGAAATGTGGCTTGGTTCAACGAGGTGTTAAAAATGTCTGTTAGAACACTAGCCAGCTGATATGCACATTCCCTGAGGACCTGCCCTGGTATGTTGTCGGGCCCTGGGCTTTCCATGCGTTGACTCTTCGCAGGGTCCTCAGCACATCAGCCGTGAGTGGCCCAATTTCACAACAGGTGTGCTGTTCAGGGCATCGAACCTTCCAAAGAAGTTATTGAGTTTGTTGAGGAAGTCCGTGTCATCAGAACTTTGCTGTTCTGATGGCATGGTTTAACAATTTTAAATAAATAAAAAACACTTTCTCCTAGCATGAACAGATTTACCTGCTTTACTATTAAAAGTATAACAGTTCCATTTCAGTTTGCAATATAATGAACTGTCATGAATGGCTAGTTGAGATGGATGCAAGTGCAGTAAAACATTTTATTAGAGAGGAAGGCAGACAAATCCAAAACAAATTCAAAGGCAAAAACAGGAAACAGGCAAGGGTCAGGCAAATTACAAACAATGATAATGGGGATGATCAAGATACACAAATGAGGAAATGGAATAAGGTCAAGGACTGGAATGTTGCTAAATAATAAACATGGCTCGGCAGGATCAGGCAGCAAAACTCAACAATGCTTTGCGCCAAATAAATACACACTAGGGTTTAAAATACACTAATCAAAGGTAAAACTCAAAACAGATGCAGGCAATAATGAGGGAAACAACCAGTGACAATACAGGGGAAGAGACATGACATGAACCAAAATAAAGCACATGGCAATGTAAAAAAAAGACATGACAACACAAAAGCGCATTTTGGAGCTGCAGGCTACATGTGCGCCGAGTGTTCCTGCACACAGCGTTTGGTGCGAGGGGGAGAGATGGTCTGGTCTAAGCACTGTCTAGCATGTTGGCTTCTTCAAGAACTGGGAAGCAGACATGGGGCGTATTGGCTGGAGGAAGGTGGTGGGTCGATGACAGGCTGGCCAAGATTTTGGGCCTGGTGCCTCCAACCTCTACCAGGTGCAGAACTTGGGAGGTTGTGTTGTCAGCTTCTAGTGTGAGTTGGACTTGGAAGGCCATGCTGTTGGCCTCTGGAAGGAGCTCTGCAGGGGAGCCCACCATGTTGGCCTCTGGCTGGGGCTCACCAGGGGAGGCCACACTGTGAGCCTCTGGAAGGAGCTCTGCAGGGGAGGTTGCCTCGTAGGCCTCAGGCTGGAACCTGGCAGGGGAGAACGCCCTGTTGGCCTCTGGAGGGAGCTCTGCAGGGGAGGCCGCCACATCGGCCTCTGGCTGCTGCTTTGCTGGAGACTTTGCTTCCTCTTCTTCTCAAGCCTTCCTCTCCTCGCAGTAACAAGTGAAAGACTGAGTGGGTTTGGCCATCAAGCTAGATCACCCCAAAAAGTTTTCAAGGTCAGGGTTAACCTGAGGAGAGCGGAACACCTTTCTTAATCAACTCACAAACTCAGCTGCATTGCTAAGGCCTCTGGTTTCTGTGGTGATCAGGAGCTCCACCCACTGGTGGGCTAGGCCAGAAAGATAACAAGAACTCCAGCCACTGCTTCTTGTCGGGCCAGGGGTCAACTCAAAACACGTGTGGGCAATAATGAGGGAAGCAACCAGTGACAAGGCAGGGGAGGAGACAAGACAGGAACCAAAACAAAGACAAACAGACCATAAACAAAGACATGACAACAGGAAACCACATGCTTCAGTGCTGCAGGCTGTATGCGTTCTGAGCACTTCTGCACTCAGTACTCGGCATGAAGGGGTGATTCCTGACATGGACACATTATACAGGACTGTGCAAAAGCCTTAGGCACCCTATATTTTTTAGTACAAACTTTGTTATGACTTCTACATTATCGAGTCAGTACAAAAACATTTTAGATGCCCAAATATTAGTTTTTCAGCACAAAATTAAATGTTATAGAACAATGTTTGTGTCAAGTTTTTTTTTTTATGTTTTCCCATTCAGCTCTGCCCAAACTTGATAAATGGCTTTTAAGTTCTGAAGGACGCAAGAGGACAACTCATCTTGGCTGTTTTTTTTTTAATTTTTCTTCTGCTTGCAAAGGCTTAGCAAAGTAATAGTAGAAGCAGCACAGTAGCTGTAATTACAGTAGTAGAAGGTTGATATCCTTTAAAAATAGATACAAACACAATATATGCATTAATATAAATAAAGATATTTAAACTAATATTTCACATTCCATTGAAATCAACATCAACATATTAACTATAGTCAATTAAAGCAGATCAAATAAATGGGTTTCATTTACAATGTTATAAATAAACTATAATGTTGACAAGCTTAAACCTTTCAAATCACGTAATTGTTCTTGAATTTTAACATAAATCAAACAACATCAAACTTAGCATCAATCAGCACTGTAACAAATTCCATCAAACAAAATCCACATAATTTATACACAATAGTGACATTTCACAACTTCAAAGTTGATACTTAACATCAACACATGGAAATGTTAACAATGTTCATACCAGTTGCATCTTCAGGGTTGAATTTGAGCTGAATGGGTGAAAGTCCTTTGTTTGTCAATGAAGAACTTCTCCAAACTTTTCACCTCCATGTTCTCTTAGAGGTGCACCATTTTAATGTTCCCCCCTGGAAACACACCCTTACAGGTTCCATCTCAGCAACCACACTGCACTGCCTCTGCAGGAATTTCTTGACAGTTTGTATGGCAGTAAAGAAAACAGAATATTACATAAAAGAACATTTTTCAGACAAAAATACTTAATGAAGGCTGCTGGGTTTTGCTGCAAAAATAAGAAGCAAGTACACCAGTCAATGTCTCTAAAAGAACTGTGGCTGGTTCTGCAAGATGCTCAATAAAACTTACAGGTCATTTCCTTATAAAACTGCATGCACTGTACCTGAGACTACTATTTTTTTTAAGCAACAGGCTGTCACACCAAATATTGACTTTGTTTCATTTATTACTGTTTACTGCTCTGTATATTGTTTTTTTTTAATCTACAAACATTTAATTTCATTATTTTTGAAGGCATCATTGCTCAACAGCATTTCTTTGCATGTGACTAAGACTTCTGTACTTTATATGTAAAAATCCTGGAAGAACTTAAGGTAAGTGAAATTAGCTAGGCCTTTAGGGGCACCAGCAGCACTAGTTAGGTGTATATGGGGAGCCAGGGTGCTGGACACAGCAGGTAATCTTAGAGTCTCAATCAAGCATAGGTTTCAAATCAAGTCAAAGGTATTTATTCATGTAGGAGCTAATGATATATGCATTCGTCAGTCAAAGGTTACTAAGAGTAATATTGTAGAGTAAATTAGCGAAGGCAGTGTCCGATCCAGTAATATGCTCTGGCACAAACCCAGCATGGTGTCGAGATGTAGCTTACAGCAGGTTATGGTCGCTGAACTGCTGAATGTCCAGGAGATGCTCCAAAAATAATGTTGGCTTAATAGATAATGAAAATGAAAGTGAAAGTGAAAGTAGTGACTTGTGGCAAAGTCACTACTAGTAGCCAAGTATAGTGACCCATACCCGGAATTTGTGCTCTGATTTAACTCATCCAAGTGCACATACACACACACCGTGAACACACACCCAGAGCAGTGGGCAGCCTTTTGTGCTGCGACGCCCGGGGAGCAGCTGGGGGGGTCGGTGCCTTGCTCAAGGGTCTCACCTCAGTCAATTGGAACATTTTCAAAGGTGAGGCCAGCCTGTTAGGGCGGGATGGTATCCATCCCACTTGCTAAGGTGCTCATTTCTCATTTCTTGGAGCATAGCACATAGTCTCAGAAAGGGCCTAGTTAATCAGTGACAGTCCAGAGTCAAGGCCAGGGAGCAGACAAGCAGGCTAAACCAACCATTTCTCAGGGTACAGGACGACATGCATTGAGACTCTTCTCTGTTCTGGCACCAAGGTGGTGGAATGAACTTCCCCTAGATGTGAAATGAAGTGAAGTGACTTTGTGGTCCTTTGTGGGTCATACAAATGGCTCTGCATTTAACCCATCCAAGTGCACACGCAGTAGTGAACACACACACTCGTGAGCAGTGGGCAGTCATTTTAGCTGCAGCGCCCGGGGAGCAGTTGGGGGATCGGTGCCTTGATCAAGGGTCTCACCTCAGTCGTGGTATTGAGGGTGGCAGAGAGCACTAGTCATTCACCCCCCCCTACAGTCCCTTCCGGACCCGAGACTCGAACCCATGACCTTCGGGTTCACCTTTGGATTACAAGTCCGACTCTCGGACCATTAGGCCACAACTCAGATGTCTGAACAGCTGAGTCACTGGCAGTCTTCAGACAACGTCTAAAGACTTACCTCTTCACAAAGTACTTATGTTAGCACTTAGCACACACACACAAAAAAAAAAAAAAAAAAAAAAACTCCCAACAGAGTTTTGGGTTGATGGTATTCCTAGTTTGTGACCTAGTGAGCCAAAATCAGAATGTATTTTTTATAGACTTCAAAGCACTATTGTAAGTAACTCTGGATAAGGGCGTCTGCCAAATGCCGTAAATGTAAATGTAAATGTAACCATCTGCTCATTAATTAGATTCCAAATTATTGCTTATAATTAATTATATTTAATAATTAGCAATTAAGTCATCAATTATCAGTTATCAAACCTCTGATTAAAAAATGTGACCTTGACCCCTGTCAATTGTCTAACTATAGGCCAAAATCAACCTCTTATTTATTTCCAAAATCTTAGAAAAAGTTGTTGCACAGCAGCTATGCTCATACCTACATAGGAATAACATTTATGAAATTTATCAGTCAGGATTTAGGCCTCATCATAGCACAGACACAGCACTGGTTAAAGTGGTAAATGACCTACTACTGGCCTTTGATCAGGCTTGTGTCTCCTTGCTTGTGTTGATTTGATTTACATCTACAAACTGATAACAATCAGCCCAATAAAATCTGAGCCAGGAGAGGGCTGTTCCCTTAACGCCAACAACATTTTCTAGTTTATCAAGGAGAATAGCATGATCAGTGGTA
>CM074969.1:12644939-12655887 GCA_037577455.1 Pangasius macronema
CACATTTTATGACCAATTCATGCAAAACTCCACGTAATCCCAAAGGGTTCACATACTTTTTCTTGCAACTGTATGTACAGTGTATTTAGTTTACTAATTATGTTTGTATTATAGTGTTTTTGTATATATAGAGTCTATTTGATTTTGTTATCTCATATTAGAATAGTTTTTAATCTATCTTGTTCTTGTGTGCATACTCTTTCTGTACTGTACCCCTGCTGTTGCTAAATGCAATTTCCCCACTGCGGGACAAATAAAGGAATATCTTATCTTATCTTATCTTATCTTATCTTATCTTATCTTATCTTATCTTATCTTATCTCTATACATTGTGACACTGCGGGACCACAGAAGGCTGAACACACACACATATGGAGACAGTAGGTGCAGGGGAATTCGATCTTTATTGTCCTTAGATAGGCAGAGTGAAGAACGGTGAGAGGGATATGTGAGGTGAGGGAAGCTTGATGCAGGCAGTGGTGTCTCAGAATTGGCACGGCGAACGTGCAGTGGCGGCGCGGCGATGAGATGGTAGTGAAGCAGCTGGCAATTTTAAATCGCGGCAAGATCGAGGAGTAGTAGCGGCTTGTCCTCCTCGCTTACAACAGCTTCTGTAAGGCATAGAGAGAGAGCTATTAGTGAAGTGTAAAACTTCACTTACCTTTTTTTTCCGAGAGTGGCCGCAAGCTCCTTTCATTGCTCCTCAACTTATCCAGGAGGGTGAAGAGGAGCTGTGCGACTCATTGGCCACCAGCCGTGCTGAGTTAGTTCGCTCCGGCCCACAGCCACGCGCACTCCGGCTGTCCAAAACAAATGCGGTGCTGAAAGGGCGCTGACTTTTCAGCACCACGCCGTCAGTTGTGCAAGGAGTGTTTGATGTTTTAAGTGCGCTGACTGACAGCCCACCATCACAAAATTTTCCACTAAACTGTGTGATCTGAAGAGCATGAAGTTTTGTATAACCTTCTCCCTGTGTCTAGATACCAAGATAGATGACTCACTCACAGAGAGATGATTCACTACAGATCTGTAAATCATAGTGCGTGTTCATAAGTCTCACCTTCCACATGGCGAATATCCTGTATAAACTTCCACGTTCTGTCTCCGTACATAACTAACAGATAGAAACTTTTCTACAGATGAAACATGAAGCCACTGAATGTATGATTACTACAATATATGGTTTGTATGTTTTTCATGCGATTTTTTTTTTATATAAGAATAAAGGATGCTTATATGAGAAATGCTAAGCAGGTGTTGCATTTAGCCTAATATAGAAAGCTACAAATAATATATTTCTACTTCATTACATGATCAAAATCCACCTTAGATCACAGGAAATACAAGCAAAGTGATATATCAAGCAGAGAACATTGCAATCAGTGCTACCATACAAGATTCTTAATTGAGTGCTAGAGGAGCAAAGTGCACAGAGTAGAGGTGTACAAGCTAGTGTAAATGCAGTTTTTTTAACCCCATTGCACTTACATGATAAACCACTTACTCTTCTTCTTTTTTAATTAAATTTTATTGGTTTTCCTTACACATGATATAACACACTCAATACAAACAGAAGTTAACAAGACAGGTACAATATAAAAAAAGAGATGTAATGCACACCAAGATGGATAAGTTGGAAGAAATACAAAAATGGGTCTATTATCATTCCTCCTTTGAAGTGACAATCTTCAACAAATTGTGATTTCCATTCCATTCTGCTAACTTTTTTTTTTATTTGAGGCACTCTTCATCATTGATTCAAACCATATTCTAAGTGTAGGTTAGGTATCTACGTTAGGTATCTTTCCATCATCTAAGTATGTCATACTGCTTTGACTATACCTACAGCAACAAGGGAGAAGCCATTATTTTTTAATCTGAGGAATCTGTTTTATCTCCTAAAAGGCATACTCTGGGTGAAATGTCATATTCCAACCATCTCCCAAGATATTTCAACACAATTTCCCAAAAAGGCAGAATTTTTGTACATTCACAGATAGCATGCTGGTTTCTAGTTTACATTGCCAGCATTTATTATTTTTCAAGCTACCCATTTTGTAAAGTTGAACTGGCATGTAATAATACCTGTATAAAACCTTAAGCTAGATACATTTACCACTTGTAGTTTTGCACATTTACTTGCATGTTTACTTCAGTTGTTACTTTCCTCTCTTTCAGTTCAAGCCTATATTTCATTGTTTTGTTCATTTCATTGTTCATCATGCTACACCTAATAGACACAGTGTGCATAATACTGATTGAATAATTTGACGTACATAATATATTATTATAGTTATATAATATATAATAATATATAATATTATTAGGACATAAACACTATTAGATTTAGCGTTTGCCTGGAAGCACAACAAATCATGTTCTACTTCTCAATCTTCTACTTAAGTAGAAGTATTCTGTATGTGCCAGCCAGTATCCAGTCAACACTCTTAGGTAAGTATGCTCCAATTATTTCCATCCATTTTGACAAAAAAAGGGAAAAATAAGAAAAAAAAGGAATAAAATGGACAAGGTAACCTATCACCATGTGGTTGAAAAACTGTTTGTGTTTTTACTGACAGGCATTCTAGACTGACTACTAAATCCCTTTAAGCAGGACGCTACAGATTTTATCTGTCACACTGCAGGTAGGACTCGAGACACAGAGAAGGTAGATGTAACAGATATTTACTGGTAAACAAAAAGGGAAAGAGAGGAAAGGAAGGAAGTTACCGGATGGAAATGACTGGCTGGAGAAACGGACGAAATGGGGGCAGAGTAGCAAGTGTGAGGGATCGTAAGGAGGAGTAGTAATATTTGATTTTTGTGGGTCGCTTGTAGTTATCGTCAAGACAAGACCGGACAGAGAAGAGGAAGAAGTGACGAGCTTAAGTAGGACAGATGATGAGGAAGGAAATGAGAGACAGGTGTGTGTAATTAGAATTCCAGCGAGGGAGTGTGCTGATTGGTGTTTCGGTCTGGCGTGGCCATGAATACCCCCCCCCCTCCACGGCTCGCTCCTGAGGGCCCCCACGCCTGGATCGAGACATGTAGGATGAGCCGTGTGAAAGTCAGCGAGTAAGGAAGGGTCCGAGATGTCATATCAAGGCCATAGCCCTCCCAGTCTGCTAGGTATTCGAGGCCCCCCCAACACCCCACACACACGTCGTGAGCCCAGGATCTCCCTGACCGTATAAGCTAAACTGTCATCCAACTCGATCGGAGGAGGGGGCTCGACCGGACCACCAGAATCTGAGGAAACAGAGAAAACAGGAGGAAACGTGGGATGTATGCGGTAATGTGGTGGGAGAGTGAGTTCATAGGTAATGGGATTGATTTGCCTGTGAATGGGAAAGGGATGGATGTATTTGGGACTTTTTGGAGGGGAGTCTGAGCCGGATGTCTCTTGTCGACAGCCAGACACGCTGTCCAGGTTGAAAAGTGGGAGTGGGTACTCTCCGGGCGTCTGCTTAGGTTTGATGACGCCGCACGGCACGCTGTAGCTGTCGATGGGCGGATGCCCAGACCCTCTCACTGGTCCTGAACCAATGGTCCACTGCCGGGACTTCAGAAGGTTCTCCCGACCATGGGAATAATGGTGGTTGAAAGCCTAGAATACACTGAAATGGAGTAAGGATGGTGGTTGACTGTTTGAGGAGTTCTGGGCATACTCAGCCCACACGAGGAATTGACTCCAATCCTCCTGATGGCAATGGCAGATGGTGCAGAGGTAGCAGCTGATTTCCTGGATCTTCCGCTCGGCCTGCCCATTGCTCTGTGGGTGATAGCCTGAAATGAGATTGACGGAGACTCCTAGTAAATGGAGTCCGGAACCTATCTACTGCCACCAGGATGCAGGTGTGACCATTGGACTCTGGCAAAAGGGCGCTTAGGCACAGGCAATGAGCAGAGCTTACCCACAGGAAGATGGTGTGGAGTTGTTGCCATGGCGCATTCGGGACAACCTTGAACATACCTCCGCACGTCGGTGGACATTCCCGACCACCAATATTGTTCCCGTAGCAGCGAGAGGGTGCGTAGGCTCTGATGCTGTCTGGGAAGGTGCCCCCGCTGGATTCCACTGGATGGGGCAAACTACTAGACTTGAAGGGATATTGGGCTCTGGTGAATCAGGAGGGTCTTCCAGAGAGTATAACTGGGAGAGAGCGTCAGCCTTTCCGTTTTTCGACCCTGGACAGAAGGAGATTGTGAAATGGAATCAGGTGAAGAAGAGAGCCCACCTGGCCTGCCATGGGTTTAATCTTTTGGCTTCCCTTAGATATTGCAGATTCATATGGTCAGTGTAGACCAAGAAAGGAAAAAACGCTTTTTCCAGCCAATGTCTCCACTCCTCAAGGGCGAGTTTGATAGCCAGTAACTCTCTGTTGCCAATGTCGTAGTTCGGCTGGTGAGAGTTTCCTCGAGAAGAAGGCGCATGGGTGAAGCTGTGGAGGTTTCCCCTGGGACAGCACGGCCCCTACTCCAGATGTGGAAGCATCAACCTCTACCACAAAGGCTTGTTTGGGTCAGGATGACACAACACCAGGGCTGATGTGAAGGCCAGTTGAAGGGCTTTCATTGCTTCGGAAGCAGCTGCAGACCAGGTTAAGGTTCGGGGTTTCCCCTTAAGCAGGTTCATGAGGGGAGCAGTGACCCTGCTGTAATTTTTTATAAAACGTAGATAAATATTTGAAAATCCTAGAAATCATTGGAGTTCTTTGATGGAGTTGGGGACAGATCAGTTTAAAATTGCTCGAATCTTGGATTGGTCCATTTGAACACCCTGAGCATTAATAATGTAACCAAGGAATTGGACTGAGGAATGATGGAACTCACATTTTTCAGCTTTCAGGTAGAGGTGATGCTGTTGGTGACGGGTAAGAACTTGTGGCACGTGCTGCTGGTGATCTACTTTGTTGGTGGAGTAAATATAGGATGTTGTCAATGTACACTATGATAAAGGTGGTGGAGAAAATCCCGGAACACCTCATTCATATAGTTTTAAAAGATAGAAGGCGCATTGGCCAGGCCATACAGCATTACTAGGTACTTGTAGTGACCGTTTGGGGTGATGAAGGCCATCTTCCACTCGTCCCCCTGATGGATCTGGATCAGGTTATAGGCACTACGGAGGTCGAGTTTGGTGAAGAAGTGAGCACCCGTAGTTGCTCCAATGAGGCAAGAATGAGTGGAAGCGGGTACCTGAATTTTACAGTGATCTGGTTTAGAGCTCAATAGTAAATGCACGGCTGTAACTCTCCATCTTTCTTTTGCTTGAAGAAGAAGCAGCAGGGGAAGTGGAGTGCCCTGTTCCAAGGCCTCCTGTATACAGTTCTCCATGGCCTCTTGTTTGGGGATAGAGAGAGAGTAAAGTTTCCCATGTGGTACAGGCTCACCCGGCAGGAGATCTATGGCACAGTCCCATGGTCGATGTGGGGGCAATTGGGCCGCTCATTTAAGGCAAAACACATCCCTGAAGTGGAGATAATCCTGGGGTACCTGAAGTTCCTGTTCTTTGCTGGGGCTTTCGATGGAGGTGGCGCCTACGTGGAGTGACTTAACAGGGGTTGGTAGCTGTAGGAGACATTTGGGGAAACACTCTTCCCCCCAGTGCAGCATTTCCCCAGTTGCCCAGGAGATAACAGGGCTGTGTTGTATGAGCCACGGCCGTCCCAGCACGATCTCCATGGTGGATCTCTCGAGCACCAGGAAGCCGATGGTCTTTTCATGCAGAACCCCCACCTTCATGTTCACGGGTCCCACCCAGTACTGAACTTCCTCGTGTTTTAAGGCCCCGCCCAGTGATGGCTTGGATTTGGTAAGTGATGTCTTGGGGTTGCCAGATGAGGTCCAGCCGGTGGCAAAGGTCTGCGGAAATGAAGTTACCGGCAGACCTAGAGTCAAGTAGGGCGAGAACTGTGATAGACTGGGAGGCGGTAGTGAGCTGAACTTGTTGGTTCATGGCTGGGATTGAATGGAAGAGAAGAATAATACACTTACATTTTGTCTAGGTGGACGTACTGGCAACATTGTATGCCATGTCCTGGTTGACCACAGTAGAGACAGAGACCCTGGGAGAGCCGGCGTTGTCTCTCAACGTGTGTCAGACACATCCAATTGACCTGCATAGCTTCGGTGGTGGGTTCAGGAGATCATGCTGGTACTGACTGGGGAGGAATGTGACTGGGTGGAGTCTCCTGATAGGCCTGCACTCTACCGGTGACATGGATGGCCAGCTATATAAGCTGTATAAACCGCTCCAATCCAATAGTGTCACCATAGGCTGCAAGCTGGAGACAAAGGGATGGTGCTAAACCCAGTCGGAATGTGGTGATGAGGGATTGCTCGTTCCACCCACTAGAGGTGGCTAGAGTGAGGAACCGGATAGCATAATCCTGGACTGAGCCCTCACCCTGCTGCAAATGGTACAGCTGCTAACTCACCGATGAGTCACCAGTTGGCCTGCCGAATACTACACAGAAATGTTCTGAAAACATAGGAAGCCTCATATATAAAGCCTCATCCCACTACAGACCACGCCCCACAATTCGAGAGAGGATGAAGGCAATTTTGGTTCTTTCCATAGGGAATTGTCGGGGCTGCATATCAATGGCGAGTGAGCACTGTAGTAAAAATCCGTTGCATTCCTCCGCCGAGCAAGAATAGGGCGCTGGATCAACCACAGGACTGGCAAAGTACAGAAATTCTGGTGCAGAGGAAGCCGATGCGGAAGCGGAGTGAGCCGGAGTGGCGGGG
The DNA here is from genome assembly GCA_037577455.1 of Pangasius macronema. Taxonomy (NCBI): domain Eukaryota; kingdom Metazoa; phylum Chordata; class Actinopteri; order Siluriformes; family Pangasiidae; genus Pangasius; species Pangasius macronema. The sequence continues at coordinate 12,651,693 of CM074969.1, forward strand.
TTAGCCACGCTAGCTGCTCCAACGGCGCTAGCCACGCTCGTCGCGCTAGCGAAACTCACGCCGCTTCCTCAAGCAGCTCTGGGAGCACCCTGCGTGGAGAAAGCATGGAGGAAGTGTTCCGTCAGCTGCTGCACCTGTCGTGAATCCATTTTCTGGTCCGGTCTTCTGTCACACTGCAGGTAGGACTAGAGACACAGAGAAGGTAGATGTAACAAAGATATTTATTGGTAAACAAAAAGGGAAAGAGAAGACAGGAAGAACGTTAAGGGATGGAGATGACTGGCTGGAGAAACGGACGAAATGAAGGCAGAGTAGGAAGTGTGAGGAATCGTAAGGAAGAATAGTAGTCTTTGGCTTTCTTTGGCTTGTGTTTATTGTCGAGACGAGACCAGACAGAGAAGAGGGAGAAGTGAGGGGCTTAAGTAGGGGAGAGATGATGAGGAAGGAAATGAGAGACAGGTATGTGTGATTAGAATTCCTGCGAGGGAGTGCGCTGATTGGTGTTTGGGTCTGGCATGGTATGCAACACTAGAGGTAGGTATTCAGCTCAAAGAAATGACAAGAAGGTAAATGGAAATTTCACCACCTTAATAACCAGACAAATATTCTGCTCTAATTCAAATAGGCAATTCAAAGAAAATTAAGATGGCTCTACACCCAGCCCCTACTTGTGGACTACACAATTACATACTCAAATAAAACAAAAAAAAACAACAACATTATATTCACAAATTCACAATAAACAGACATTCAATAGACATTCAATAATAGCAATACATGTATTCTCCAATCATTATATACATCATTCTTATTTATAAAATAACAGTTCATAAGCTTATAAATTCATTAGATTCAATATAACTTATAAGAGTTCATCAAAAGTTCATAATAGTTAATTTATTTAAGGGGTCAGATGTCCTTAATACTTGACCCACTGTTGGGGCTTAATTTTTACTGCCAGCCCATTAAGGGGAAAGTGGGGCCTCTATCAGAAAGCAAAGCTTATGGATAGGCCTCAACAGTGTACTTGATTTTGTTTTGATAAGAGAACTCGGCACTTAGTCTTTGGATATCTGGAAGATCTCAACAATTTGTCCTGACAACCAGGAATTTCGTGGTGCTTTCTCATCAGCAATTATTACCAGGTCATTAGGTTGAAAGTTTCTTTTAGCTGAAATCCATTTTGCTCTCTCTTGCATGCTAGGAAGATAATCCACCATTTCCAAAATAAATCAGAAGTATACTGCACCTGTTTCCATCTTCTGCGCAGATATAAGTCATTCTTCTCAAAGATGCCAGGTGGTATAACAGGTCATGCTTTCATATGCAGTAGGTGGTTAGGCGTAAGAGGTTCCCAGTCATTTGGATCGTTCGAAACAGTTGTTATTGGTCGATCATTCATTATTACTTCTACTTCACAAAACACTGTGGATAGTCCTTATTCATCCAGTGTTTGCTCTAGGAAGAGTGATTGCAAAATTCTTTTAAGTGATTTAATGAGTCTTTCCCATGTGTGCAGAGGGTGAACTGAACTCCCATTTCACTCCTTCCATTGTCATAGTGTCATGAATTTTGTCATAATTTAGACATTTGAGGTTTCCTGACAGTTCTCTTTGCCTGTCAATGAAGTTTGTACATTGATCTGATTTTATGATATCTTCATAATCTTCATATGGCATTGATACACAAATCTGTATCTAAAGAATTGGAGACCTCAAGATGAATGGCACGAGATATTAAACAAGTAAAAATTGCTCTATATCTCTTCATGGTAGAACAACCTCTCAACCTCTATGGGTCCAAAATAATCAACATTCACACAAGTAAATGTTGGTCAATCTGGTGTGATGCATTCAACCGGCAGATAAGCCATTTTCTGTTCTCCCGTCCTACCTTGTTAACGTCTGAAGAAGACACAATTGCCAATCGTTTTACAGGCTAAAGCATTGGCACAAGGTTTCCAGAAATGCTGGTGGAGTTTGAATAACATATCATTTCTTCCAGAATGACTTGTATATTGATGAATGTGTCTCATGATGAGTTTTTGCGACATGAGAAACTTTGGGTAAGATAGCAGAATGTTCTTGTGTAACTGGCATAGCCAATTTACTTAGACGACCTCCTACCTTCAGTATCCGTCATCGTCGAGAAATGGATCCAAGCTAGAAATGCTACTTGAGATCTTAACTTTTTTTCTTTGTAAGGATTCAAGGATTTCTGCTTTCAATTTGTGGACCTTTTCTGTCCAGATCCAGATCTTTTATAAGTTCCCCTCTGTCATCTATTGGAATTGACTTGATCACTCTTTTGATATTACTTGTCCATTTGGTAAGATCGAATCCTCCCTTTGAACATAGTTTTTCCTGTCTTTGTCCTTTTCCCCTTTTGACATCATTGCTTGCATCTGACTGTGAACATCATTTAAGTATTGTAGAGCAACTATAAGTGCTTTCACATTGTCTGGGCTTCCATTTGTTTTACACAGTTCATCTCATTCATTTTTCGTGTACATGCACCCAGTTTGCCTCTACGATTCCAATTAACTGTGTCAAAAAATCTCCTGCTTCTTCTTCCTCATCCATGACTTCAATTCAAATCCAATAATTTATAAATGTTGCAAATGCTTGCTGCTGCAGCTAAACAATGCTCACTCTGCATACAGTTCAATCAAGCTCTTCATCAAGTCAAGACTTCAAAGGGGATTACTCATATCACAGTCAGTCACAAGTTTGGTTTCCAGTGAGCTAAAACAGTTTTTCAACTTGTGCCAGCCAGTATCCAGTCAACAAGCTTAAGTAAGTACACTCCATTTATTTCCATCCAAGAGATTTTTAAAAAAAAAAGGTGAAAAAAAGGGGGGGGGGGACGAATAAAATGGACAAGGTATCCAACCACCATGTAGTTGAATAACTGTGTTTTTATTGACAGACTACTAAATCCCTTTAAGCAGGACCATACAGGTGTTATCTAGGTGCAGTGACTGGTATGCAACACTAGAGGTAGGTATTCAGCTCAAAGAAATGACAAGAAGGTAAATGGAAATTTCTTCATCTTAATAACCATAAAATATTCTGCTCTAATTCAAATAGATGATTCAGAGAAAATTAAGATGGCTCTAACACTGTATCTGATTGTTGCTTGTTCATTATATGATTATCATTTAACTAACAGAACCCCCCTAACCCCCCAAGCTCCCCCCCACCCCTACCTCAACTGCCAACCCCCCAACCAGCATGTAGTCTACAATTAATTAACCATGTTCAAACAAACTGTGGCTACGTTAATATTCCACTGGAATTATTTATTTCCTTGCTCAGAACCATCCCTGATCCATCAACAGTACAGGCTGTTGTCTTTTCTGTAGAAAGGAAACAAGCTTCATCAAGCCAATGACTTGTCTATTTAGTCTTTCAAAAAGACTAAAGAATGCATTTTTAAAAATTAGCATTGGAGTGTGACAAAATTGGCTTAAATAATGAGCCAAGCAAAAAGGAACTAAATAAATAATAAAATAAAAAAAACAGCAAAACAAGATCAACAGTGGTGTACAATTTACATGTAAGACTAATATAAGATATTATGTAATCAATTTAATTAGGATTTTGATTAGGCTTTCATTATAATCTGTAATGCTGAGTTTTCTGAAAATGTAGATGTTAAGACAGTTGTGTTGTGTGTTGTGTAAGACAGCTGCGTTTCAGCAGTGAGATGGCAAATAGATAAATACATTGAATACTCATCTTTTCCCTCATATCTCTCATTGCCCACTTCTCCTTTGTCTCTCTCATTATCCCCTTAATGAATATTATATTATACATAATCTATTCATACTGCAGCTGGAGGCTCTCCAGTATTTTCAGCTCTAATATAGCAAAGATAACCTACACAAAAAGCTGAAAATATTTAAAAAGATAAAACATTTGCTTGTATTAATATAGCAATTTCTTTGTATCATGATAGTGATTTAAAGATCTGAACCCAGATTAGTAACACTTTAGATTAGATTACAGTCATGCATGCCTATCCTAAGCCAGCAGCTGGCGATCTTACAGATTCTTATTGTAACAGAAAAGTCCTTGAACAGAAAAGCCCTATATTATCTAATGTATATTGAGTACCTGTTCTCATATAGAGGTTTGTATGGCTTTTAACATTTTCCTTTTGACATACAAAGCTCTAAACAATTTACTCCACT
>CM074969.1:12687317-12705331 GCA_037577455.1 Pangasius macronema
TGGGTTAGGAATGGGATGGCACTTAAGTTCGTATGTGAGTCAAGGCAGGTGAGCGAATACTTTTGGTAATATAGTGTGTGTGTGTGTGTGTGTGTGTGTGTGTGTGTATATATATATATATATCCCCTTGTATAAATGAGCAGGTGTACAGGCGTTCCTATTAAAGTGGCCAGTGAATGTATATCCAGCTGATACAAATTTGAATGCTGGTTTTATTTATTAGTGGTAGATGTTACTAATACACTCCTGAACACAATCTTAAGACCAGGGAAAATATTACAAGTATTCACACTTGTGCACTGGTGGATTGTAACCAGGGTGTAAGTACTTCTTAAAAATGGCAAAAGAAGAAACAAGACCAAGAGACAAAAAATAGAGAGTAGGCGATTTACTGAAAACTGCATTTAAACTCAAACAGGCTGGTCATCAGCTGATCAAAAGTTTAAGACCATAGCCTTTAAAAGTTAAAATCTGTGCAAAAATATGCCTTTAATGTCATTGTCCTTCAGACAGTCACACTGTCATGATCTCCTGATGGCAAAAACAAAAAGGCTTTTTTTTTTGATGATCAATTCATCTCTACATTATTTTTTTTTGATTAATTGATTAGTTGGAATATATGAAAAATATATTAAGTACCAAAAATCTTTATTTAATTTTTTTTTCAACATTTAACTATGCTTAATAAAATAATAGGTCACTAGCTGCAGAACAAAATTGCTGACATTTATCAGATAATTCACCACAGCATGAGAGTATTTTGATGCAACAGACAGCAAACACACAATCGGTTCAATAGAATAACATTTATTTAACACAAATCAGCAAACTATTGATAAAAATATTTGGATCTTCATGCATGTGTGTGTGTGTGTGTGTGAATGAGAGTGTGTGTTGCATTGGTATGTGACCAAGCGTGAACAAAGGGCACACTCATGTTTGGCTCAGAGCAAAGGGAGCATTCAGGTGCCTGTGTATCCTCTCACAAAGGAGGAGAGAATCAAATACTGGGAAATTTGAAAAGGAAGGATTCCACACAAAGTGGGCATGGGGAATGGACCTTAAAATAATTGTTAGGGACTTATAAGCAGCTCTAGCTCCAATTAATTGATCCAACTCGAATGAGTAGATTAAGTGATAGCAGCGTGCTTATCCACCAAATCACTACAGAATCCAAATAAAGCTGTTCAGGGACAAACATTATAAGCTCTGATGGTGATAAACTTAGCTTAATGTAGCTTAATGCAGAAATCAAACAGAAAACAATGTGAATCTGTGTAAAGGTAAGTGTAAATCTAGAGGCTGTTGTGTGTGAAATTCCCAGGAGATCAGCGATTTCTGAAAATACTCAAACCAGCCCATCTGTACTATGGTGTTGGCTTAGTCCTGTGGAGCATAAAGGCCATGATTGTGAAATGTGCTGGGTTAATTCCCATTAAGAGTGTCCACAGTAGGTCAGGATCCATGTCCAAGATAACTTGTTTAAACTATGGTTGGTTGATGAACCATACAGTCCCTGGAAGACTGTTAGCATCTAGACCATTGTTTTTCAGCTGGTGGATCGGGACCCAAAAGTGGGCCTCAGGCCCTTTATGATTGGGTTGTGGACTGTTGGGAAGAAAAAAAAAATTAGCTAACTGTTGATAAAACATAACAAAATGGAAAGCCTTGGGAAAATATGACAAAGCAAATTATGTATACTTCCAAAAAATAAAATAACTAAATAAATGGAACGCTTCCCATAGCTGTTGTTAGAGCACATCTCAAAAAAATTATCAAAAACATGTGCGCTGTTCTGGAGCAAGCACTTCGCACATCATACAAACTCGTGCATTGCATTCGAAAATGCAAAAAGGACCACAGAAACACAGAGGATCTTGTATTACCCGCTGTAGTCAACATGACCAAAGATGATCTCAGCGAATCTGCCACAAATCAGTTGACACCAAAGGAGGAGAATACAAGATATGTCCAAGGACATAAAGCAGCAGACAGTAAGACGCATTAAGGCAAATGACTAGTATGCCACTACTCAGACGCTTCGCACAATGAAATCACACCCTCAGGTTTCCCATTGGAATGTGTTATCTGAGTAGATAGCCCACCAGAGCACAGGCTGTGATTTGTGTTCTTGTTAGCTGCCATTAAATCTCTTTATTATGTTTATGCATTTAATAGTCCATGTTTCATATTGAGTGTATGTAGAACGGTGTGTGAGGGCGTGGAGGATGACAGGCAGAATTTTAACCGAGCTCCGGGCTCACATTTTTTCAATCCATGCTTTTCAGCACACATCCAGCAACTCAACAAAACGGGACAACTCAGCAGAAAACAGGTTCGTCATAGACTCACAGCTTTCACGTCGTCAAGTTCACGCTCCTCGGTGTGCATGTGTGTGTGCATGCATATTTCGCAATCTTCGCCAGCTATACCACAATCTCTCTCTTGCCAGTTACAGGAGTTGCTGAAAGCACAAAGAGACACAAATAAGTATAATGGTGGTAATAAAACAGGTGAGAATCATCATACCTTACCTGTTGGTTTGATTCGCCTCCCCTCCATCCACAGCTAATGCTTGTAATTCAAAATTTGTATTGTGTGTATGCATTTATATAGTGGTCCATTTTCATGTTACAACCTTAACAACTCAGTATGTAAATTAATTTATTTCCTGTTATCTGAGGTAGTAAATGAATATTACCCAACCTTATTAGGCCCATGCAATGGATAATTATTAGTAGTATTAACAACATTTATATGCAAAATTTATGTGCATTTCTTTGGGTTCTGGAGCAAAACCAGTTGAGAACCACTGATCTAGAAAGTTCATCACAGACTGTGAGGATCTAGGCAATTCTTATTACTTACATAGAATGCTACTAACAATCATTATTACTAATACAGCAAACAAAAACCACATATCACTAAATATTGATTTTTTTTTCAATTTTACTTTAATTGTTAGTGAGTGCAGCTGTGACCCTTGGTGAGGAGAGAGGGAGAACACCAAATGGTCTAAGGCATACATTCTCTGGAATATAGTGTTTGAATGTATCTGAAAAGCATATGGCACACACTTGCAGTCATGAGCCAGCCATTGAGAATAAGTACAAGAGCAACAATGTTTACTGTGCTCCAAGTGTCAGATGACTTGCTGACTAGGGAAATCATGTGTCAAGTGAGTTTTTATTTGTCATTTTTCCATTTAGTTTGTATACATTGGAATGAAATGTCATTTCTTCAGGACCATGGTGCAACACAAAATACAAGTACACAAGACTACATAAAGTGCAAATACACAAAAGGGTCAGACGAGTACAAGACAATAAATACACAGGAGAATAAATACACAGAACATGGGCTGTAAATTGCAAACTACTGTGTGATGTAGCAGCAGTGTGCAGTGGTATTGAATCATACTGGGTTAGGTGTTTGACTAGCCAGGTCAGCATTGGGAGGCAGCAAGGTGTTGAGTAATCTGACTGCCTCAGGGAAGAAACTGTTGTGGAGTCTGCTGGTGGTGGCACGGACGTTCCTGTACCTTCTGCTAGATGGCAGGACTGTGACGAGTCCATGAGACGGGTGAGAAGGGTACTTCTCAGTACTCTTGGCTTTGAGGATGCAGCGATTGTTGAATGAAGTGTCATTGGTGTCCGATGATCTTTTCAACTGTCCTCACAATTCACTGTAGGGTCTTGTGGTCGGAGGCTATGCAGTTCCCCTACTACACAAGACAATTCATGAGTATTGCTTGAAGTCCAGATTGGTCTAGACTAATTGGACGGTTTTAGTCCTTTCCAGCAGAAGTTGCTGTTGGAGGGTGTCATCCAGGTTCGGACGTTGTCCTCTGTTAACTCAAGATCTGTCTTGTACTGTTCAGGCCTAAGATGGTACAAAACAGTGTCATCCAGGTGAGCTGTGACACCTGGTGGAACCCTAAAGAAGACAGTCTGATTTGGAAGCTTCATTCTAATGACTGTCATGATAGTCATATGTGAATGTGATCTCCTGCTTAGGTGTGTTAATGAACCTTTTATGACCTGCTCTTTCCACCCTGGTTTCTGTTACATCATCCCTAAAAGACAGGCTGGCCTTACACTTCTCATAAATGCTCTCAGGTCACACAGGCACTTGGCTGTATCCCTAATGAATGGGTTGCTTTGGCAGATCCAGTGAATATCCTTAGTGGTGGTATGCATGTCTAAATTATGAATGAGATACAGAGAAGGCATGTCTCCATGACAGGTCAACATGGGAAGAGTCTTAATGTGGTGTGTACTTTATTGTCCCAAAATCCTACACTGAGTACAGATTTGAGTTTGTAAATATTTTGTGCACCAATTCTTTGTGGATTGACAGAAATTGGGATTACAGTTGGAGTCAGAGCAGATAACACACTTTAATACTGGCTCAAGCAGCCTGTTGTAAAACAACAAACACACCAACAGCTTCTCTATATTGTCTAGAGTTTTTTAAAGTGTTCTTCAACGTCTGTTTTCATAAACTTCTAGTGACTGTTCTAACAACTGCCTTTAGACTTTCTAGTCTTTAGAGTTTCTATGTTCTGAGGATGGAAATGTTTTTTGACTCTTCCCAAAATTTCTGAGAATTACTCTCCAATATAGTCTTAGATGTCTACTTAAGACAGAAGAAAAATGTTAAAAAGCTGTGTAAAAATGTTAAATTCAACTCTTAGTGAGGAGTGTGTTTTAATCTATAGGAGTAAATTTTCGGCATGAAGTACAACAGTTGCAGCACCGTATGTCGATCAACCACACTCCATTTCCATAATATGAGCCAATAAAATTGCTTAAGAAGCAGGCGCTACATTAAACATAATCACACAAGCACTGAATTCTTGTTTGAAACCATGAATAAACTAGTCATGCTTCATAAGATGGATACATTTGTGTGATGTCTGAAAAAATGTATAAGAATTTGATAAGAATTTTACAATGCTAATGTATTTAAAGCCACTTCCACAAAGGTCATCCTGTAGGGTCTGCTCCAAATGAGGTGTGTTTGAGATTGAGTCACTTTAAGTGATGACATCTGATTGCTTTCTGTTCAAACACAAACCCCACTAGACCCAAATACAAATTATGTAGGTGAGCTGGTGAAAGAAAAAAAAAAATAAAGCATAGAAGGTACATTTGGGTTCAGCCCGACTAATCAGTATAAGACAATGTATATTGTCAACATTCTTCAGCCTTTTATTCAGATATATTCTTATATTTTAAGAAGTTTTTTGGCAATTAAGACAAAAATTTTGCCCAGAGACTTTATGCATACCAGTCTGGGTGTGTCCATTTAATTAATTTGTGTGCTACTGTGTGTCCTACCGGGAAAGATGATGAAGGCATCTCCTTTGGAATTATGGACAGTAATGTGTTTGTGTGTGTTTTGCAGGGAGAAGTTTGCAGCATATGTGGCTTCTGGAGGAAGTGTCATCAATCTACTGCTGGTGCTGAAATTCATTCCTAAACAAACGAAAAGACACAGCACAAAGAACAACAACAGTAGGATATAAATTATTTAATTTTAAAATGACTTTGTTTGGTGGTGTTGCTTAACACAAGTATATCAATGCACAATGTATTGAATATAGTAACAATATGTAGTGTTTTCATGTGGTTTTAAGCACATTAGGCCATATTTGGGCATGCTTAGGCAAATAGGTGGGCCTGTACTGGCCTAATGAAGCACCATAGCACACCATTTTATGTTTTATCCTACATTTCCCAAGGTATAAGCCATTTGGTCTCTGTACTCTACTTGAGATAGAATATGAAGCTACAAATATAATGCCCTTAGCATACACTAGAACGTATGAACTTAACACTATTTCTGTTTAGCTACTGAGCACTTTTTCATGTGCCTTTCTTAATAATTCTTCTCCACACATTAGGTGTTACAGAAAGTTAAAAATGCTTAAAAAGAGTACATATTTATGTAAAAGCTATCACGTAATTCCAAGGGAGAAAACATTTAAATAGTTAAATGCTTTTTTTTTAAAAATCCTTTTAAATTTACTTTGATCAAGTAAATACTTTTTATTGAATTTTGGCATTTGTAAGTGTTGCTATTCTTGGAAAGCAATAGTATTTTGCCACTGGATAAATGTCACATATACAGTATGTGAATTATGTTTAGGATAACATTTGTACACACACAAGAAGTATGTTTATACATGAATTAGGCATGTACATGTATGTATGTGATTTTGTTCCTAACCACATTCAGCTGGCTCTGTGTTTAATTTGGGAGAGATTGTGAGGCTGATGAAGTTTCCAGGTGTTGCAAAGACTTTTGCTGTGAAGATAATCTCAGGACTGCCATCTGGTGGGTGACATTTTTAATAGATTACATTTCTTAAATTGTTTAGTTCTTAAATTCTGCTTAACTTGTAAAAGAAGAACATTAAAAAAATCAGTCATCTGTCCACAGGCCTCTCAAAGGTGTGGTACTAGGGTAGAAAGCACCATGTACTTACTTGCAAGTCTCACAGATGTCTATCTGACTATCATTTAATCATTAATAAATTATTCATGAATTTATAAAGTAAGTTTTAACTTATTAGAGATTTTAACAATAATGATTTAGACACTGAGATTCTGTATCTGAATAAATAAAGTCGCTGTGAATTAGCATACCCATGGCTTGGTGATTCTGGGAAGGAAAAGCTTTTTTGGGCCAGGAGCAAAATTCTTAAACTTTAAAACTAATCTTTTTGCAGTGTTTTTTTTTAACACTGTTTCTAAGTACTATGAAGCACTGAAACACAAAATGTACACTGTATTTTCAAAACTCTGAATAAAATTAAACCCTACACTTGCACGCACCCTCCCCTAGGATCAAACCCAGGTCATTAGCATTGTGAGACAGCAATGCACTATTCTTTCGTGCATGTTAAGCAGATTAATTTAATGCAGGTTAATTTTATTCCTGTCAGTGCCAACATACTTTATAACGTATTAAATCAATACTACATGAATTGATCACAATCGCTCTACATAATTCAGTCTAGTAATTAGAAACTTATTTAAATTCAGTTTAGTATAAGCAAGTAAATCACATTTTGATGAGAAACTTATTACATATTGTTAGCATAAAATATTATGTTCTCTTAAATCTGACTGACCACATATTCTGTTTTCCTTCACAATGTAAAAATAAGTCTGACTGCAAAGAGCAGCAGTGACATAAAGTTTTATAAGCTATTATACTTCATAGCAAAGTAGAGCAGGCATTTAAAAAGGAGGCATCAAATATAAATTTTGTTTCATCTATGGCTCAAGTGTAATTAGCCTAGAATCCAAGAGTGAGTTTGTACTCAAATATCTGTCCCATCATGCATCCCTTAGTCTTGTACTTAATCAAGCAAATCTCTCTCTCTCTTTTTTTTTAATCAGGCCAGTTATTTTTAAAATAATTTCTGTGTTTGTAGCAAATCATGTTATTAGAATATTTTGTTTAAATATTAGACAACCATAACCTTAAGTTTGTTACAAAATATTTTACATCATATACACTCACTTTATTAGGAGCACTATATCAATACTGGGTAGAGATTCATCAGACCAGGCTACATTTTTCCAGTCTTCACCTGTACAGTTTTAATGAGCCTGTGCCCACTGCAACCTCAGCTTTCTGTTCTTGGATGACAGAAGTGGAACCCAGTGGGGTCTTCTGCTGTTGTAGCCTATCCACCTCAAGGTTTGACGTGTTGTTCATTCTGAGATGTTGACGTCTCTTATTGAACAGAACTGATGTTCAATGGATTTTTTTCTTTATTGCACCATTCTGAGGAAACTCTAGAGACTGTTGTATGTGAAAATCCCTGGAGATCAGCAGTTATAGAATTACTCAAACCAGCCCATCTGGCATCAGTAATCATGCCATGGTCAAAATCACCAAGATCACATTTTTTCTCCATTCTGATGGTTGATGTGAACATTATCTGTAGCTGCTGTCCTGTATCAGCATGATTTTATGCATTGCACTGCTGCCACATGATTGGCTAATTAGATAATTGCATGAATGAGTAGGTGTACAGGCAGTGAGTGTATTACCAAAATATAATAATTTGGTTGGTATTTATCAGGTGTTTTTCAGGTCATGTTCTCCATCATTGTCATGAACTTTTTCCAGCTGAAGGCAGAGCAAAATGGGTACCTCATGGCATACCTTGGTGTGGTGCAAATGGTACATACGCACATCAATTTATTCAGGCTTTTTACTAATGTTCCCAGTTAATTTTTTTCTAGGAGTAAGTTAATTATTTTGACTCTCTAGCATCTTAAATAAAATGTGTGTTTGTGTGTACATTTGCATGCTTCTTTGTGTTGTAGGTTATTCAGGGTGCTGTTATTGGCCGTCTCACCACAAGATATTCAGAGAACTCACTACTACTGTTTTCAGTAGGCCTGAACAGCTTGGTGGGGCTTGCACAGGTACACACCACATCTTCCAAAGTTATGGCATAGTGCAGGCAGATTATGTGGTTAATTCCAGAATTATTGGCATCCTTCTTGTAAATGATCAAAAATTAATATATAAAATGAATAAAAAGATGAGCTTAATGATGTGGGGTAATAACAGCACTGAGTCTCCTTCAGTAATGTATTACAAGGTTGAGAACACTTGTAGATGAATTGTGGACCACAACTTGCAGAGCATTTATTTGCAGAACTTTGTTTATATTCTTAGGTTCTTAGATGGAGACTGCAAAGGGATATTGAAAATTATTGATTTTTTGTTTCAGCAACCATTGTTGAGAGTGTTAATTGGGATGTGTGTTTGAGGTGTTTGAGGCTTTTGATGGTTGATTTAGCAACATTTATGATGCCATCATTTCTTCACAAAAGTCTGGGTGACACCATCCAGAAAACAGACCCAAGTTATAACTGATTTACCACTAATATATTACAGTGAGTATCAAGTTTTATATATTTATTAATATTATTTATCTGGTGATGCAAGTGAACATCCATCTGTTTCCTGTTGAAAGCCATTCAAAACAAAAGAAACATACACCAGAGATGGGGACTCAAGTTAGGGATTCAGACTCAATTTGCAGTTGCGTTGTATGTTGACTAACAGGCGACAGTCAACTCAACTAAGACTTTTGTGAAATTTCTGCCTTGATAAATATGAACAGAAAAGCAAGAATTTAGGACTGCCAACATAAAGACAGTAAAGGAATAAAATATTTTTTATGACCTTAAGTATGCTGCTTAATGTCATCACTTTTATTTTGTTACATTATTTCTTCCATTAAACAGGAAATACATGCCTTTGCCATGTGTGCACGGCATTTGCATGTTCTCCCTGTGTTTCTGTGATTTTCTCCGGGTACTCTGGTTTCCTCCTCCAGTGTAAAGACATGCCTTGTAGGCTGATTGGCATCTCTAAATTGTCCATAGTGTGAGAATGGGTGCAATGGATTGGCACCCCGCCCAGTGTCCCATGCCTTTTGCCCCATGTCCCCTGAGGTAGTCTCCAGGCTCCCCACAGCCCTGTGTAGGATAAGTGGTACAGAAAATGGATGGATTATATGGCCCAAAGTTTGTGGACACTTGACCATCACACCCATATGTGGGTCTTTCCCTAATGGTTGGAGGCACATAATTGTCTAGGATGTCTTTGTATACATTAAGACTTCCCTTCCCTTGAACTAAAGGCCCAAAACTGTTTCATCTAGACAGTGCCTCTGTGCACAAAGCAAGGTCTAGCAGCTGGAGCCCTGACCTCAACCTCACTGAACACCTTTGGGATGAATTGGAACATCAACTGTGCACCAGGCTTTCTCAGTTGACATCAGTGCCCAGCTTCACTAATGTTGTGGCTGAATGTGGAAAGATGTTTTAGCAGCTCCATCACACCCAAATGTGCCTATTCCAAAACCATGGGCATTAGCCCATGGTTTTGGAATAGGCACATTTGGGTGCAATGGTCAGGTGTCCACATACTTTTGAGCATACTGTGTATCATATCTAATTAATGTGACTACAATTTTGAGACTTCAGTTCAGTTAAATTTTATTTGCGCTTATAATAATAGAACTTGTCATAAAGCCGAAATCTGGGAATAGATTTACAGTGGATATAAAAAGTCTACACATGCCTTTTAAATTTGCAAGTTTTTGTGATATAAAAAAATAAAACCATGATATATCATGTCAGATCTTTTTCCACGCATAATGTGAGTGAGTGAGTGAGTGAAGTGACTTGTGGCCAAGTATGGTGTCCCATACTCGGAATTTGTGCTCTGCATTTAACCCATCCAAGTGCACACGCGCACACACACACACACACCGTGAACACACACCAGGAGCAGTAGGCAGCCTTTTTTTACTACAGCACCTGGGGAACAGTTGGGGGTTTGGTGCCTTGCTCAAGGGTCACACATTCTAACTCATGTTCAAAATTAATTATCATACACTTGTGTTCAACGATGTGATTTTGATTAATCTCAAATAAAGATCAGTCCTTTCTGTAGGATTTCCTTGACATTATCTTGGTTTCATCCAACTGCTGAAGCAAACTGTGTACGGGATCTAATAGTTGAAAGGTATTGATCGGGAGAGGGGTATAAAAGAATTTCCAACACATAAGATGTACCATGCAACACCATTGAAGACCATCAACAACGAGTGGAGGAAATGGGGCAACATGGAGATATTACCAAAAAGAGGATGCCCCAGCACACCTTCAGAGGTCTTGTGGAGTCCATGCCTTGATGGGTCAGAGTTGTTTGGCAGCACAAGGGGAACTTGCATGATATTAGGCAGGTGGTTTTAATGTTATGGCTGATCGGTATACATTTGGAGGAGCACTAAGGTAATAGCTATTTAAAAAAATGCTTAAAGAATTTTTAGAACGAAACAAAGTTCCAAACACTAATTAGAAGTATTTGTATGGAGAAAAAAAGGTTTTTCCCCTGCTGTTGTCAATTAACACACTTTTACATTTTTATACTCATTATTTACATGGCGGTACCTTGACATGAAAAAACATTTGTATAGTCATGCTTGATGCAACTGTTTCCAGGAGGCTGGTGGGAACTTTGCTCCATGTGGTGAAGATGGCTTCACGAAGGGCATCCACAGTCTGGAACTGACGTCCGTTTTTGTAAACTTCCCTNTTTGTCTCTTGCTCTTGTTTCTTCTTTTGGCATTTTGAAGAAGTTCTTACAGCCTGGTTACAGTCCACCAGTGCGAAGCGTGAATACTTGGAATCTTTTCCCTGGTTTTAAGATTTTGTTCAGGAGTGTATATTAGTCTTTTTTTATTTTTCATTTTTCACATTGTCTTACATCCTTTTACATTTGACAGCCAAGAAATAAAAATGCAAATTTTTTTCTTTAGTCAGCATTTCCTAACGACATTTTTTATGTTGTGCATGTGCTTAAAGGCCGTGGCCTATGTGCTACTGAAAAACTTCTACTCAGTAAAAAATATGAAGTGCACACCTCGGTACGGACATATCGCTGACTCTGAAAACAGCTCTGAACGGGGAGAAATGAAGGATGAGGGAGAAATGAGAGAGATGGGATGATGCTGGTGAATGATGGTATAACAGAAGAAAACAGAAGAAAGGAGGGATGAACAGAAGAAAGGAGGGATGAAGGAAGTCGGAAAGGAGGAGTGTGACGAGCAGCTCACCGGCTGTTTGGCTCGATGAAGGGCGGCCATCTGGCTGAGGTTCACCTGCACGCTGCAGAACATCAGAGAGAAGAATCGCAAGAGCAACCATCCCACCAGCCTGATGGAGAGAGAACGCAATCGATCGAGCTCGGCAAGAACACTGCAGACTCTACACTTCACTCACTGGGCATCCTATCAGGTAAACCTACGCAGGTACTTTGCCCATCTGTTGCTCCGTATAATGTATTGTCCCTGACCATTCACAGGAAAGACATCACCACTGCGCAGATATTATTTGGCCTGTTCTCAGCACAGCAGTGTTTAAACACTGTACACTTGCCACCCACCACCCAAATCATATCTGGGGGTCTTACGGTGGCCCCTTTCCAGTGATGGATGGTGAAGAGGAGGTCTGGGAAACACAGCCAGTAACTGTATAACTACAAACTGATACACTGGCCAGTGTGAGGGAAGCTATAAGGCAGGTTTCAAGTAAGCCCTAACAGTCCTGACCTCACCTGCATCACACTGTAATAACGGCAGGCTGGTCTTTAACTTTATAATAAATCAAATGGATAAAATAATACTATAATGTTAAAACTGAAGGGTTGACTATATTTAAAATAATAAACAAAATAAAATAAAAATAAAATGAAAAACATTACAAATTAATATAAATATTTTATAATATATAATATAAATAATATTCATTCCTGAACAAAATCTTAAGACTGGGGATAAAATAACAGTACAATGCAAAATCTGACCTTGTCACTAACTAAATTTAAAATAATAATAATAAAAAAACTATGCAGAATAAAATGGTACAACCATCCACTTGACACTTGACTTGTCTCTGTTAATTGAAAACAAATTACAGCCAAATAAAGTGGATAAAATAGTAATATAGCGTTAAAACTGGCCAGTTTACTATCTAAACTTCTATCTAAGTAAACCAACATGTTTGGATGTTTGGTAAATTCATTAAGAGAGAGAGAGAGAGAGAGAGAGAGAGAGGGAGAGAGAGAGAGAGAGAGAGAGAGCGCACAGCTTTAATGTTACTCATTTTTAAAACTGTTGTTGTTGTGCTGTACTGAGTTTTAATTATTTTGTGTGCAGGTTCTGTGGATGTTCAGACCGGATCAGGGTCGGAGATTGAAATGTCTCAATCAGGGTCAGAACCCCTCGGGTGTCTTCTCCACACTCCTTCACACTGCTCTGTGGAGTCAGGACCCGCTTCACCCTGTACACACACACACACACACACACACACACACACAGTCACAGGACAGCGGTCTCCTCTGCACACAAAGCCCACAGTGTTTTCTGCGCAGCATCACAAACACACTCAGTGTCTCTAAGAAGCTCAGCCTCCGTCCTCGAAGGAAGGAACACTGCAAAGTGACAATATTGTTCCAGAGTATGAAAGGTTATTCAAATGTTAAGGAACAAATTAACTCAAGGCCTATGGCGAAAAAGAGGGAGGAGAGGAAGCAATGATCTGGGAAAACTGAGCTAGGTCTGAGGGGGAAAATAAAACCTTAAGGACATCGGACTTAAAAGTCCCAAATGCTCCATTCACTGGAGATGTTTACTGCCAGCTCATTCACTTCATCTCCCAAATTAACACTAAAATCACCACGCCCAGTCGACGGTCACCTGCCTGACATCAGCTGAGGTGACAGAAAAGGCAGTGTGAGGACCTCAGAGGAAGACAGAAGACTGCACGTATGTTTGAAAAAAAAAAAAAGTTGGCAAAAGCAGAAACAGGAAGCATAAATAGTTCCAGAAAAGAGGGCGAGAAGTAGTCAAGATTTTTATCTATATTCCTTTAACAGGATGTCCCTTGTAGAAAGTGTGAAATGCTTTCACATGACCAACATTTTCACTGTTGAACTGCGTCACAGGGCAGCGTAACACACTCGGACAAAAGCGCTATCCGCCCTCTTCCACATACATGATCTCACTGACGCCCACAGTTGGCTGCTCTTCCGGTGTATTTTTGAGTGGTAAAGGTGAAAAACCAACTACTACTAACCACAAAGTGATAGAGAGTCCACAGGTTTTGATATTTTGGGTGTCCTTGGGTATTATTTTGTAATTGCATATAGTTAACAGTAATACAAACACTCATGGCTTAGCTCTGGCCTTAGACTAGTGCTCGCTGATGTGCAGTTTCATGACGTGTGAATGGAAACAACGTGTTTATGGTATCTGTGGAGCTGCAGATTCACATCTTCACCTGTCTGTGCTGCAGATCCGAAGCAGTCTGTCTCCAACAGGACCGGAGTCGACTTCACGGCTGCAGATGAACAGCACACAGCACACTCTTCTTACCAGCCACCCTCGGTACCTACAACACAAACACGCATCAGAACTTGTCGAACCTGACAAAATTAGCACAAATTGTGTCATTCTGCAGAACAATCTGTTTTCTGTTTGGCGATATTAACTACAGGTGTGGGAAAAATTAAAGGAAAAGAAAAAAAAAAGAAAAACAGTGGCTGTGTTATACATTAGGGGGCATTTATTTATGTTTGCTGGTGTTGTTTGGGTCCACTTGTTCCCTTGGGGAGAAGTGTCATGGCAAATCGACACCGCAGTTCTTCTGACTAACCACCTGTATTTATGTTTCTACCCTGATGGGCGTGGTCTCTTCCAGGAAGACCCCGCCCACTCTCTCAGGACACAAGACCTGAAAATCACATGCTATGGCCTTCACACTCGCCAGATCTCAGCCTAACTGAACAGTTTGGAGATATCTGAAGAGCCGTGCTAAACAGACGATATTTTGTAAAAGGAAATTGTCTTCCCACAAGTACATTTCCAAGGGATTGGTACAATCAATGTCAAGGAGTTCTGTCTGTAGCACCGGAAAATAAACTTTATTAGTCCCTCTGAAGTCGGATCACATCAGCATCCTGGACGGGAAGTTTAAGAAGGGCTTTCTGAAGTGGCGTGAAAATGAATCCGGGTGAGAAATTAAGTGTTTGCAGAAAGGCTTTTGAAGAAATGAAGCAGTGCAAAAAAAAAAAAAAGAGAATGTTTTGATGAACTCCAGCGTTGAGAAGAGAAAGATAAGAAATAAAAGAGTGAGGAGAAATTAAACATCCAGCAAATAAAGACTTCCTTCATGGCTGCATGAGACTCCGTTCCCACCTAGGTTTCCATAGTAACAGTGACAATAACAGAGGACATCACACTCTTAAAATCTACAAGAGACCTACACGAATTCACAGACACAATTTCCAAACCAGATCAAATATCTATAGGTCCTTATTGTTTTAAATAATGGGTGATTAAAGCGGATGAACTAAAGCTCATCTCGGTATCTCTAGAGCTTATTTAGCCCCGTGCCTGTTGATCTTACCTGGTGTGTGTTTCCTTCACGTACAGAAGGTTCTGGAAGCCGAGAGAAGGAGTCTTCTGCAGCAGACCCTGAAAGAGTTAAACATCGAGGTCCCAAACAATCACGGCACTGTGTGTTCATTTTAGATTCATGTTTGGCTTAAATTCAACTCGCCCTCTTCATTAGAGAGTTATGAGGACCACGTATTCGACGAAAAAAAACGGAGGGACCAGCTGTTTTTCACGGGACCAATTTGAAATGAGAGGCTGTAAATGGGAGCCGGTACATTAGCTGACCGGGATAGAATTCAGATCCCCCAGCTGCGCCTGGCTTCCTCCAATTAAAACACTCTCACGTTGGGGATTTGAACCAATAACCACCTAATTCCAGCTCCATTACCTACACTTCCTAGCGGTACACACGCGACGCCTGCATTGGGATTTGAAGCTCCTAGAATTGAGCCTAGTCATCCGTTGCTTCCTGCTGGAGTGGGACAGTGAACCTCCTGTGTGTGCGATTTTTTTTCCTTCTGCTGTAACTGCTGCTCTCACTTACAACTGTGCCCAAAATGACTTTTAGATCATCCCTCGAAGACGCGTCATAAAACCTGCGGCCGGAATAATCAAGCCAAACCTTGGCGTCATAATGCACTCCTAATCAATAGTCGTTTGGCTTTTAGAAGAGACAAACAACCACACACACACTCACCAGGCTCTCCGGGGTGCACTGATGGCAGCACTGTCCCACCAGCGGCCGGAATTTGCCAAGAAACGGAGCCATGGCCTTCAGCTTCTTCCTGATCTTCACTCCCCATGATAACTACACACACACACACACACACACACGTAAACACAAACATCAGACACTTGTCTCTGGCTACATGTTAGAATTGCCGGTGTGCCAACGATGGAAAAAAGCTGTGATGACTTTATATGCTGAATGTGACACAGGAAGTGTGAACAAAAACTGTCAAAACCCTGTGCCAAGTAGTGCTGTGTGTTTCTGCTTCAGAGACGATACGATGCGCATCACGAAGCATGAGCAGTAATCCAGTGTATACAAGGTGCATTTAAAATAGAGACGCAACATTCTAGTGTGTAGAGTTGTTTCATATGATTACACATGATGCGATTCAGTGTTGAGCAAACAGTCCCATAAAAAAAAAAAGTGTTAGCTTTCAGATGTAGGCCACGCCTCCTTTAATGGGACTGACACACACAGAGGCCAAGCCTCCTTTAATGGGACTGAAATACCCAGTGACCACACCTCCTTCACTGGAACTGATACACACAGAGGCCACACCTCCTTCACTTGGAGAGATACAGAGCTCACGCCTCCTTCACTGAGATTAACACACACAGAGGCCACATCTCATTCATAGAGACTGACACAGAGGCCACACCTCCTTTACTGAGATTTACAGACACATAGGCCACACCTCCATCACTGAGACTGACACAGAGGCCACACCTCCTTTACCGAGATTCACAGACACATAGGACACACCTCCATCACTGAGACCGACACAGAGGCCACACCTCCTTTACTGAGATTTACAGACACATAGGACACACCTCCATCACTGAGACCGACACAGAGGCCACACCTCCATCACTGAGACAGACACAGAGGCCACACCTCCATCACTGAGACCGACACAGAGGCCACACCTCCATCACTGAGACCGACACAGAGGCCACACCTCCCTTACTGATTTAGAGGCATGTGCAAGAAACCGCACACATGAATCTTTTACTTTCCATCTTTTCAATTTAAAGTCGCATCTTTTGCCACACACTCACTGGTGCATACTGATCGTAAATATTGGAACTGGTGCACTGATGCGAATTGGTCAGGCTATACGGCCCTACTGCTTAACTTTTCATCTAGAGATAAAATGCATCACTCAAAGCAATAAGCAGTCAGTGATCTTTACTGAAGCACAATGACTTCCACTTCTCTTTCTCAATCATCCGTATCCATTTCCACGCCGTTTCCTCGGCTCATTCCTCTTCCCACTCGTGAGTGAATATTGCAGGCGATGAGAATCCCGAATCAGAAGAGATTAGCCTCGGGTGAGGAGTCGTCTCGTGCTCGGAGAAGGCTGCGTCACACCGTATCATTTCCTGTGCCAAATTTCAATTCAGGATGACATCGACTCGAGCTGATATCGATCTCCACATTAGGGCGCAGACGGCCAAGATGCTGGCGTGGAGACGACAAGGCTGATTTATCATTTCGAAAACGTCTCTGGAATTGACAGCATTACGCCATTTCAGATAATCTGTGTGGGAAATTCCAATCATGCTATTCAATTATTCAAAAAGAGTGCATAATGCATGAGGATCCATGGGACCTAGGTTAATTCTTTTAATATCTCTCACCACTGAAATCCATTTTTTTTTTAAAATGATGTTGTTAGATAGCTCTCTCTCAGGCATCAAGCACAATGACGGTGCAAAACGATGTCTGGACGGCCAGACGTGCTGTCACTGAGCGGCCTTATAATTCCATTATAATTACTCTGTTCGGAATAGTTTAATAAAGAGTCATTACGGCTGGAGGCTTATTCCATACAGATGAGCACGGAACGCCCTGGTGCTCCGAGTACAAGAGAATTATATAAACTGTCAGCAAAATAAAATCATATTAAACCTAAAACTTCTATTTATCAGGACTAAAGCGGTGTGTCGACCAATTATACGTCACGTACGGCAAATAGAGCATTCGATTTTTATACGCTGAATGTTTGCTACTTTATATGACAGGGGTGAATATTATATATATTCATGAGTTATATTCTCCATTCTGATTGGTCAGAAGGTGTTGAGTCATTGCCTGTAACAGCAGCAAACAAATCACAGGTTTATGAAGTGTTATTGTAATACGTTATCGTTTCTATAGCAACAACTTACACAGTTACTTACATGGTGAACGCAACACTGGGGCAGTCGTGGCCTAATGGTCTGAGAGTCGGACTTGTAACCTGAAGGTGAACCTGAAGGTCGTGGGTTGGAG
>CM074969.1:12717071-12727742 GCA_037577455.1 Pangasius macronema
ATATATATATATATATATATATATATATATATATATATGATTGTATTATACCAGCATTATACTAAACAGAACTGATTCATTTAAAAAAAAGATAAAAACTAAGATTAAAACACTTTTAAAAGATTAACATGGGATGTGTTACCAGAAAATTATTAATATTGGCAAATAAACATTCACAATGATGACTGTAGTACTCACAGTCACACTGAAAATGATTTAAAAAAAAAAAAAAAAAAAAAAAACCTTCAGGGCCTGGCCCGTTGGTGCTAACAAAAGCTTAAAAGAGTACAGCAGCGAGAAAGGTCCTATGAAAAAATTAAACTTTCTTTTTCCTTTCCCGATTTTCTCCCTAATTATTTTTGGCCAATTCTCACCCACTAGGTCTCCCCTATGAGCGAGAATGGTCCTATGAGGAACAATAGGACCTATGATATCAGTAGGATAGATTATAATTTACCACAATAAAATACATGCTGACTTTATGCACTGTCGTCCTGCCTCACCGCACGTTACAGAAGTCTTTGCTGCTGAAGGACGCAGTGATACACAAGATTAAGCAGAAAGGGACGGATTGTAGCTTTTAAGCAGAGTGATGAACGGACGGCTCTCAGCACTACTAAAGCCATCTCTCAGGACAGAAATGTCGGGTTCAGTCCGATAAGCCGCTCCCATGTGCCACCTGTTATGCTTGTTTCAACAGTCATCTTGTCTGGCTATGCGGTGTCCGCTAAGAGGTCTTCACCTCGCCTGACTCCACAGAAGACGTTGCTGTTTTGCCTGCAGGCTCCATTGAGGGCATCGTCGCCGCCTTGCATCTTGGCTCCGCTGAGGACATCGCTCCATCTCCCTGCGCCACTGAAGCATCGCTCCGCCTCCCTGCGCGACTGTCAGGAATTACCCCCCTCAGAATGCGCTGCGGCTCTTATATTAATTTTTTAAACCATTTGTTATGCTATCACTGCAGTGAAATAATTAGAAAATGTTAACATTTAGTGGTATTTTTTATTTGATCATTTTAATTTGTGCCTTTTGTGCGTTTATTGTCTTGGTTAAATAAATGTCAAAAGTACTTTGTCAATTGTTTTATAGGTTACGGCGCTATTGTTCAATTGCCCTATTCATGTATTTACGTTATGTTGCCTAATTTAGAAATTACTTATCTCTGGGTTTAGATTAGACTTGGTCCGCTGACCTACATAGTCGCGTAAGGCGTTTAAAGATTAGAATCTGTGTTGGACTGAATACATTATGCTAATGAGCGCGAGGCTCGAGCCTCCAGGTGAGCAGCTGGGAAGCTACCGGAAACAGAAGGAGGAACAGAAGCAGGCGTGAGCAGAACTCTGCTATCTCTGAAAAATGAGTCGGTAGTTCTGTAGAATCAGTTGGAGACCTCAAGGGAAGAGTTTGATTCCACTTAAGGTGGTATAAGTGAGTTACGAATGGATCCTAAATCAAACCTAATCCAAAAAGGATTGTTTAACTTTTTATTGGTCTGTGTTTGTTTGATACATCAAGGTAAGAATCAATCTATTGGTAATCTTTGTACTTTTCTTTAGACTGAGTGCTAAATAATGCTAAACGTAGAATGGAGCATATTGGAGTTAAGGAGAGTCTGCCTGTCTGTGGAGATGCTGCAGTTAATTATGCCATATTTTACCTAAAAACCGACTTTAAATATAGGCTGTATCCACTAATATAGGCTGTATCCACTAATATCTCTTTTCAGTGTGTATTTTGTCGGCCGTTGAAAGAGTGAATTTAACTCAACAGCATGATCTTGAAAAGTAAGTTTTATCGTCACTCTTTGTTTAATATAGTAACCACACATAGTAACTGTATAATAGACCAGTCGGCGTCTTCTAATGCTGTGAGGCAATGATTTGCAAAATATGTCCTAGTTTGTTTTCTAGTGTTCTTAAATGCATAGACAATGGGCTAAGCTATATATTTATACGGCCGATATATTTATACGGTGCTGATTACCTGTAAGGAACAAACCCTGCCTTGTTTTCTCTCTCTCTCTCTCTCTCTCTCTCTCTCTCTCTCTCTCTCTGTGTGTGTGTGTGTGTGTGGGATCAGCGGCAGCAGTGGGATAATGCTGGCGAAATGGGAGACCCGTTCTCAAGCAGAGCAGGTAGGAGAGCTATGCTGAGGCGGTGAAGCATTACGCTCAGTGCGCTCCAACACCCCGGGTCTGCACACCTGGGCTAAATGCAGTCGCATAAGGTTAAATGCATATTATTACAGCACGGACGAAGGTACTTTGGCACACCATTTTATTGGTGCAATATATATAAGTAAAATTACCTTATTATAAAAGCTATTACAATATACCTTCCCCTGCTGAATTACAAAAAAAAAGCTTACACTCTTTTAACACAGAGACCACGTCTTATAAAGGAAACAATAAGGTGAATATCGGTGTTAACTGTTTAACAAGACTTTTCAACAGAAGGATTTCTCATGAGCACTAATAACTTATTAAAGGGTTACATAGGTAACCGGAGCCCACTCGAACAGGGAAATTCCCTGTGTTTCCTTCTGGGCTCCCCCAGAAGAAAAAAACAAAATCCTTTTCCCCCAAGACTGTAGGTGTCCAGTGATGTGTCCAGTGATGTGTCCAGTGATTTTCCAGTGAAAAAAAAATTAGGGTAGATTTTTCTAGAGCTTTTCGTTCTTAGCAGTTACGTCTCCGTTGTCAAGCTCCACTGTCTAGATGCGATAGACGGCTCACATTCAGTCGCTTTGCCACTATTCGTTAAGTGGTGTAAATGTTTGTAGTAAAGAATATATTGACAACCAACAGTAACCTGTTGGGCTAGCTATTCTTTACTTTGATATAAGAAACTAGCAGCTCTAAACTTTTTTTTTCT
Source organism: Pangasius macronema (assembly GCA_037577455.1). Classification (NCBI taxonomy): domain Eukaryota; kingdom Metazoa; phylum Chordata; class Actinopteri; order Siluriformes; family Pangasiidae; genus Pangasius; species Pangasius macronema. Next base: position 12,719,945 of record CM074969.1, read on the forward strand.
AATTCGTTTTCTGGGGAGGATAAAGGGCGTTATTGCGAGGGCACAACAGTCTGGTTTCAGGTATCTCCGAGGTCAGTAAAGGCGGAGCTGTTCTCTGTGAGCCGCTATTCTCTCTCTCTCTCTCTCTCTCTCTCTCTCTCTCTCTCTCTCTCTCTCTCTCATGGAGGACGACACTGGCCTCCTTCATAACACATTGTCAGAATCCATCTTTTTGTAGTCCCAGTCTGGACTTCATGAAATTACTGAAATAAGATACCAGGTTGTGATGTAGCCTACGAAAAGAGGCAAACAGAATAGATAAGAGCGAATGGCTTACTTTCAAAGCAGTTTACTTAAACTAATTTATGTCGAATGGCCAGATTTTGCTTCAGACCAGAGATTAGCTATTCAGAGAGACCAGAGTAGCAATTCGAAATAGGTGAGCACTGATGACACATAAGTAGTTTCTGATTATTTTCTCAGTCATTTCTGAAGGCAAAATGTGAAATTGGGTCTTAACTGACGGAAAATACAAGAACACAATCTTTTTTTAGCTACAGATAAAAATATGAAACACAGGGGGCGCTATTTCCATAATCATGGCCCACACAAAACTAAGTCATAAGGTACGTCTCAAAATTGTAAATAGTGCCTCTTATGATGCCAAGGAGCCCATTCAGACTTGATATGAAGATATGATCTATCTTGGTTGGATCAAAAGTGAATAGCACTAAATACATTTGCTTCCAGGTTCAAATACATCTTTATGATTCGATCACTTGTACCACATTACTGGATATACTGTGGCAAATGTGGCAACAGTACATTTGTAGTGTGGTGTTAATAGCTATGCCTCTCTGTGCATTCCCATTAAAAGTTGGCCTAGTCACCTGTGTTGCATTGTTCACAGTTTGCCCCAGAACATTATTTTTAAACTGTTCCTCCACATAGAAACATTATATGATACACCATGATTATTACAGACCTACTGGATTTACCTTTAAATGGTTATTATTATTAGGAATTTTTATCCAGAAGAGTGATGACCACAATAGGGCTTCTCTGAGCTGTGTTTTGTATGGGCAACATTACAGAGCATTACATTTTGTATTGCTATATCCTGGAACTGAAATTGACTTAATTGGGGTCAAACGTCATAAACCTACATTAAATAACATGTTGAAATGTGTGGGAGGGTGTCTCTATATAGTTTTCTAAAATTATTTCTAAATAGTTTGCTTATTAAAAAAATATATCCCAGCACCATTAAATCCTTCCAGTGAATGACCCTAAGCATACTTCCAAGGCTTAGAATGGTTTGGAAATGCTCAGTCTCTTTGGGAATCTTTGTAAATTGCTGGTAATCAAAGTCTCTATCCAATCTGACAAAGGGTTAATAATTTTGCCAAGAATAATGGGCAAAAATGATCAGGATTCAAATGTGCAAAGCTGAGACATATCACAGAAAGCTTAATTGCAGTCAAACATGGTATTGTTATGGTATTATGCAACAAAATTTAAACGTTAGAAATTCATTAGACATACTGATCATATTAAAAGCTAAGTCCATTTCATTTCTAGGTTCAACGTTCAAGGTTGTGAATATTATGCAAGGCACTATATATTTTATCTGTCAAAAAATGTTTCAAATAGTGAAAAGCCATCAGATTATACCAATAATAAAATATCTGTAGTATTTTTCTGGTATTTTATCCACTGTGGTTTCTCTGAGGTGTATTTGGTAGGGGGAACAGATTAGGACAGGGTATATCACCTAGTGAAAAACTTCATGATGAATCCCAGATTCATAATCCTGGTATGATGAAGTATTTTATTCACAAGTGCTGTTCGTAAGCGTTCTTATCTGATCTGTATTTGGTAGGGAGGACAGACCTAGACAGCGTATTTCACCTGTCAAAGAATATTTCTTGATTATTTAACTATAATCTGTCTGAAAATTTCAAGAATAATGCTCCTGTTGTATCATTGATTAGTATGAGTAGTTTTTTTTTTTTTTTTACACCAGGGCCAGCTGGTATAAATGAGCTAGCAGGGTGAGGAAAAATACATAAAAAATAATAAGTGGCTGAAGCTGAATAATTTCTTTTACTTTGGTGGAACAAAGTACATAGCACCACTAATGGTCATAAGTAAAAATACACAGAATAATATGAAGTATGGATATACACAATACCTTGTTGACAGTTGTGTCAAATAGTGATTTAGTGTGCATTGGAGCTAACATTGTTCTGACCACTTAGTTGACACATTGCTATTGGAAAGGCACACTTGACTTAAGAAATACCAATCATGAATTTTGCTGCCTGTCTTTCAGTTAGTGTATACATGATTTTAGTTTTATGCCTATTATGAGACCCCATGTGAAGACCTAACCATACTGGTTTCATAATAGTAATGCAGAGTTAATAATAGATAGTAGAATTATTTTAGCCCCCACATTTGGTATTGTGACCAGCCATCACTCATTATGGTTGAGCCTTATAGCATAGGGTTTGTAATATGTCCTGAGCCTGCCAACTTGCCTTCCTATTTGCATTAACTATCCCAGTGAACTAATGCACTTCAATTTGGACTGTTGCCTGTAGGGTTCCTATACCTATTGCAACTGCAGTTATGAGCACTATCTTATTAAGGTCCAAAAGCAACTCTGCCATGTTTTAGGAATAAAACCTACATTTGGCATACCATTGTATGCTTTTCCAACTAGCATGTCAGCTCCTTTATATTGGACTACATGTTGTGCAGAGCTTTTTCACCTTTCAAAAACCACATCTTTCTGGGTTTATCACCCTGTACCACTTGTGAAACCAGGTCACAGCTTCAGTGTGCTTCTGAATGTGCACAAGGGCTCTTTAATGAAGTTGATTCATTATGAGATAACCTCATTCCAACTTAGTAAAGGCACTTACTTTCCATTTCAGGGAGCTAAACAGGCAAGTCTTCTGCTCATTTTGTTACTTCAACAACAATGCAGCAAAGGACTCCCCACATGTAGAGTCACAATCTACTTTAAAAATAGTTGAGTATGCTTCTTTGAATGCCAGGTGCCTATAACATCGAGAGGAATGTTTTAATTCGCGTTTATACAACAATTAGCTCTGGTCTACTTGTTATACTTGTCTAGTTCTTGTCTATGTTCGCTACATAAAATTCTAATTGTAGCAACAGTTCCACTGAAACTGTTGCTAGAGTAGTTAGCGACATCATCGGTAAGCATGACAAATAATACATTTTCATGAAAATAACTTCTGACTTTGAAATTTGAAAGCTCACCAGATAAAGATGAAAAAGATGAAGGGAAGCCATTTTCACCAGATGCACCTTTAACGGGGAATGTACAAATCATTGTGAGCTAGTTAGCCAGGGAGCTGTCAAGCTATCAGTGAGTGTGGCTTCTTCAGGATTTATTTCTTTTCACAGAGCAAAAATAAACAAATTATTTAGTAATTTTTTTTTGTCAGAAATGTCAGTTAATAGATATTAATCTTTTATTTATAAAACATTTGTCCCTTCATGTAATTTGTCTCGTGCCTATGGCCAAAATACAGCTGTGCCAATATGCAGTATAAATGCACTCTTGCTTGTCATATTGCTTAAATGTATCAACAATCAAGCAATAATCAAACAGTATATATTCTGCTTTCTATTCTATTTCTATAAATAATGTGATCTATATATTAAATAATGCAAGAATATTTAATTATATTACATTCAAGTCAAGGGTCAGGTCAATTGTGACACTGTGATAAAAGATAATGATGCTAAATGCAAACTATATTTTGATCCAATCATTGACAAACTTCAGAAATCATTGAATATGTGGCTCTTATCAGACCTACCTTTAAAAGGGAGAACTTTCCTAAGCATAACTGGTATTTCTAGATTAAATTATCCCTTGTGTTCTGTTCATTACTTAGCAATGGATGTGCTGTTCATGGGTAATACTGACTTTGAGCAGCTGAGACAGAAAATATTTGAAATGACCAATCTTGAATACATAACTACATGATTTTGGGGAAGAGTAAAGAGACACAAAACCACTCCTCATACCTTTGGATATGTATAATCACATATGACTGAAAATAAGACATGGAGCTAATGTGAATTCACGTATCTTCTTTTTGTGAAAAGCAGTTGGTGTCAATTGATATTTCACCGCTCACCACTTTCTGTAATATGTTTTATTCTCAGGTCAAAATTACATGAATATAATGTGTGTAATATGAATGAAGGTTTTAGCAGATGCACCAAAAAAAGTGACAGAACATTGAACAGAACATGAGGATTAAAATCTCTCCTTGTTTTTCTATTTCATGTGTAAACATATCAAATGTTTTTTTTCATTTGGCCTATTTTGATAATTCATTTATTGTTAGTTTGGCTTAGTATATTTTGTATTTTCTTGCTGATAAGAGTTTGCCATTTTAGAACTGTTCCCATACTTTTATGTTTTTGGAAAACTTTTTGTGCATTCATTTGTCAGAAGATTTTTGATGAATATTCTTTATTTTATATAAATGTACTATTTGGGTAAAATAAAACCTATTAACTATTTTTGAACAGAGGATTAAGGCTTAACATGACAGAAGTATATGCTGTTTCAAATAAAGCAATACCAGATGTTCTACAAATTAAAATATGGGGAAAAAAAAGAATAAACTGAAAAGACCAACGGCTCTAGATAACAGGAAGATGATTTTAAAATAGGTTCACATGTGATCTGACAAGCTGACATATTTTATTGTTATAAAGTGCACTTACATTTTGCTCGAGGTACCTTCAAAAACATGACCACAAAGTTAATGAAGTATCAGTATGCCTACATTCTTGTGAAAGCTGATCATGAGGGTCTAACTGGGCTTCCATGGCATCCACTGTGTTTTATGGGCTTTCACAAAGATGTCCACGGGAGTCCCCCAGCAGGAAAGAGGTGTAAGAATCCCCATAGGTCTATCCAGATTTCCTATAAAGCCCTATTAACATTTTTCATAATAAGTTTTCCAGTGAGAATACCATGGACACTAGAAAATGGGGAGTTTGATTAATTAAATTGTTCAGCTTTGTTGAAAGGATATTTTGTAATGCTAATTTGGAGACCACCTCATCTCACCTTGCCTTTTAGTTTCAAAGTTTAAGGTTCATTTCATTTGAACCAAGTGCTATTGCATTACACTGATTAAACTGGTTGCTTCAGTATGATTACTCCTAAACTTTTATTCATTAACATGCATTGTGTTAACTGCATTTCCTTTCAAAGCAAGTCCAGTTAAACACCAAATCCTCAGAGCCAAGTGAAGCATGGGCTGCCCGCAGATCCAGGGGTAGGGGCCACTTCTATGGCTAAAGCTAGCAATATATCTATATCTATTGATATTTAACCATGCACAACTAAACTATCTTGTGAACTACTCCTTTATTTATAATCAAAATCATCTTTAACTTGGTAACTTTGTTTATTATTGGAATAACAATAACACAGCTTTAATTTCCCAAACACAACATAATAGTCAAATAACAAGATGAAAAACTGAATACATTTATAACATAATCATGTCTTTGAGGACAGTGTATGGATCCTCTCAATATGGTTGATATGTTTGTAATGTTTAACTCACAATATTTTCTTGCAAAAAAAGTGATAGATTTTAATATTTGGTGGCATACTCACAAACAAATCATAATATGCAGCACTTTTAATTCTACAGGTAGTACAGATCATTGTATGTTTCCATGTCTGAATGGGGATCATTGTGTCTATCCAGACTCCTGCAACTGTTCTTTCTATCAGGCTACTGGATCACACTGCCAAACAGGTACGTATTAACATTTAGGATTTTCTCTTTGAATATTCATAATACTTTGAATTTTCTGAGCTGACCAGCTAAATAAAGGAATGTTTATTTAGCTGTTTACTTGTTGGCAGTTACACTGTCATTTTGAGAGATCTAAGTCATATATAATCACATATAAGATCAATAAAATTATTATTTAATAAATACAAAATGGTACCTGGCATTGACATGGACTCAATTGAGCAAATTACAAAAAAAAACATTTTGCACTCTTGTAAATTTAGTCTGTGACTTGGAGTTTAAATATACAATATCTGCAATGCTTCTGAGCATGCAAATAATATGGGAGATGTTTTAGTTCCAAATACAGGCTTGGAGAGAGAGATGACATGTCGATCATGGGGGCAATACAATTATGAGACATTTGATGGCCTTTACTATTACTTCCCTGGCAAGTGCAGCTATACACTCCTGAAAGGCTGTGAGGACAACACAAAATCAAATGTGTTCATACAGGTACATACACATTCACAGAATCATGTCATCCAATGTTGTTGAACAGGTACATTGTTTTTGATAAAGTTTATTTGTGTGGTTGTTTTATTAACATAAAAAGTGACATATGCTTTTTAAAATTCGAGATTCATTAGCAGGTTTTTTGGGTTAGATCTAGCTGTAGGTTAGCTGAAACAGTAGTAGAGTTGTATTTTATTAGACAGTAGAGCTGTGCTTGTTTAATTGTGTGTGTGTGTGTGTGTGTGTGTGTGTGTGTGTGTGTGTGTGTGTGTGTGTGCGTGTATGGTGTGGGTTTGGGAAGATAGCTTTGGGCCAGGAAAAATGACCTCATTATTGGAATCATTTATGTCACTGGACAGGGCCACAACCGCAAACACCATTAGCTTTGTTCTCTAAGATTCACTGATGGGAATTCAGACTAGTTAAGCTGGTTTATCTTGGACTATCTGTGGATTACGATAGTCCAAGATAATTATGATGTGCAGAAACACATTTATCTTATGTTTATGTGCTATTTTGCATATCCTTTTCTGTGCTGTCTTTTGCAGGTCCATAATGATCCAGAATGCAATTCTAATCCATACTCCTGTAGACGATCAGTAAGCCTCTTCTTGCCATGGGTAGGCGAGATTAGGTTACAAGGATTCAATGTCACATTCAAAGGTCAAAGGTAAAAAAAAAAATACTAAAAGGTTTTATTAAATATATGACAGTGCTAAGTTTTGCATATACAGTATGAGTGCTTGTGCTAATGTGACTATTTTTGTTTTGTAAATTAAAACTTTTCAATTACAAAATCTATCAGATGAACACAATTTTTGTTTAATTATAAATTATCCTCTATGATTAGAATGTTTAGTACTTAAATGTGTGTATAGCTTAAATTGGGTAGCACTGCAGAGATACAGTGTACAGTTGATGTACAGTATATTGTTATATTGTTATATACTGGTTTGGGGTGAGGATATGTTATGTGTTCAGGAGGAAAAGAGACTGTGGTCCCTCCAACTTTATTACATTTCATCATATGGCTTTTTTTTAATCATTCATGTTTGAGCACATTGAAGTGCCTGATAATTCCACTAGTTTGAAATAATGAGTTTATACTAGGGATGACAACTTTTACAAATTCTTCAACTGTTAGCCAACTGTCATTACTGTGATTAACTGCCTAAAATCATTATTAGATTAACATTATTTAGATTAGCTAGCTTCAAACATAAAATAGAAATGCAGCCAGTTATTCATCCTTAGTTTTTAATCATTAGATAATGAAATGTTGTGTGTTCGTAGACTTGGAGAAAGCGTATGACAGGGTGCCAAGAGAAGAGATGTGGTACTGTATGAGGAAGTAAGGAGTAGCAGAGAAGTATGTCAGAGTGGTGCAGGACATGTATGAGAGGAGCAGGACAATGGTGAGGTGTGCTGTAGGTCAGACAGAGGAGTTCAAAGTGGAGGTGGGACTGCATCAGGGATCGGCTCTGAGCCCC
>CM074969.1:12746083-12757548 GCA_037577455.1 Pangasius macronema
TCTTTCCTTGGCTTCTTTATGCACATTAATACAAATTTTTACCTGGGGTGCCCAAACTTTCGATCCCCACTGTAAGTCAGCGCTTCCAAAAAATAAAAAATTGTGTTGTCTGAGTGCTTGTCTATTACCTCCCCAACAGAGTTTTTGGACTGATGGTATTCCTAGTTTGTTACTTAGTGAGTCAGTATCAGAATGTATTTTTCATAGACTTCAAAGCACTGTTGTAAGTTGCTCTGGATAAGGGTGTCTGCCAAATGCTGTAAATGTAAATGTAAAGCCAAACTTAGATGAAAGTTTAGTATGATTTCTACTTTCTTTGTCAAAGGTATCGATTTTAGGACGCTATCAAACTATTTTACCATAGCTTGCACAAATGCTTCCACTCACTCCGCCATCTTCTAAACACATATTTGTGGATTCAGGCCGGTGCACAAATGTCACGTGACGCACAAATGCACACGAAAGGACGAATGAGGTGGGGCGGTTCAAAATATTGTGAGCCAAAATTTGTGAATTACCATGTATTCTTCCATCTAATTTTATCTATTTGGTGATCTCGTTTTTTATTCGTGAATCAATTACTGTTTATTTGTACCGACCTTGTGTCAAAGTGCATGATGTCAACAACTGTAGAGTCTAGATGAATTGTTCATTTATTACTGACAATCGTGATCAACAACTTAAATTACTAAAATAAAAATAACTACTTGTTAAATGTTATGCTTTGTTGCCGGGTCTGTTAAGTCTGCTGTACTGTCGAAGTCGAAGTAGATGGGGAAAAATACAACGCGAAAAAGTATTGTGGATACAATGCGTCGTTAAATGGGCGTAGCTAATAGGCCCTCTTGTTAAAAAAATAAGTTTGCAACATTAAGATTGTGGTTTAATTAATATCTTTGGCACAAATATAAAATCTAATTCATATAATACAATTACACTTCCAGCGCTGAGCGCAAAGATAAAGCACAAAGTTACATGGGCATATATAACACAAAATATTAAGCGAGATTTACTGTGGACAATAACAGCATTCATTTATTTCTCTGCAGATTATCTTCTTATCGATGTTCAAATACGTCGTGACCTACCGGTGTTATTGAAAACTGGAGGAAGAGCCACGTTACGTCCAAAGCAGCTATCAGGTACGTAACATGTAAAACTTTCTTCACTTTTGCAGCTGTCGGTGGGTCCATGACCATTTTTCGCCGAATTAAATGTGTTGTCTCAGTGGTAATCCGATTCAGTTTCTTTCAAACGGTTTCGGTCGAAAATGAAACCAGGACAAATCAATCTCATCTATGTGTTAGCCTTTTCTATTTCAGGAACCTACATCATGGTTATAGTAACACGCAGAGGTATACAAATGTGGTATGTAGATCGCGGAATAAAACAAACTTCAGTACAGGACCATATAAACAAGGCAGAACATTGAACTTTGCCCGAATCACCACTAAAAACGCACAAATCATGCTGCAGGCAATAGTCTGCAGTTGGGACACAGGTGCTATAAAACGGGCTTAGATATATTGCCAGCAGCTTATGTTTAACTGTTATGTTTATCAAAAGAAAAAAATACAAAAATTACAGTTTTACGTTATAGTATTACTGACTGAGGTACTGATCCGGGACGTGGTCACGTGACAAAGGAACGACTCGAGAGATGAACTAATCAATTCTCTTTCCGGCTCAGACTGCATTAGTTAAGCTCATGGGGCGGTCACATGATGAACGAACGAATCAGACACGAAGACCCGAAACCAGTGATCTAACTCCAGTACAGAGGGATGTTGCGCATGCGCGACTGAACAAATGACTCGTTCTTCCCGAGTCACATTAAAGATTCGTTCAAAATGAACGAATCGTTCAAGAACGACCCATCACTAATAGTCTGCCAACTCATTCACAAAGTTGCAGAAATGTGAAGCAACCCCACCAAGGGGCGCAGAGATAGCTCTGTTTTTGTTTGCTAAAAAAACACAAATCTGATTTTTGTTTCTTTCAGGAATGTCATTCAGCTGAACTGTCATTCAACTGAACATTCAGCTGGAGTAAGAATTTTGAGAAACAAATGGGGGGGGGGGGTATTTTAGGGTCAGATTCAGACAGTTTGGGTCACTTTCATTTATTAATAATTTCACTTAACCAACAAACAGTAATTCTGGGCAATATATAGGTACAGTAACTCTATGGATAATTAACTTATTTTTGATAAATTAGATGAAAAATTCACAACTTGGTCCCTAACTTCCCTAACTCTTTTTTTTTTATTCTAGGAGGAGATTTTAATGTGTCCATTAATAATTCTTTGGATAGACTTCCTCCGAAGAGGACAAGTTGTTCTAGTCCAATACTCTTAGCACTAATAGATAAATTTGAATTTGGACATTTGGAGAGAAAGATTCCCTAATAATTTGGAGTTCAGATGGACCAACAAAAGTGGTTCAAGGCAATCCCGAATTGATTATTGGCTCATATCAAAATGTATGTCAAATTTTGATCTACATGTTGGAATTCAATGTATTCCTTTGACAGATCCCAAAACTATTTTTATTAATACATCTATGTACTAAACCACAGCAAAGCATCTTTGTGCAAACTTAACAGTTCACTATTAGAATTAGCAGACATAAAAGATAAAATCAAAGAGTTAATTGCTAAATATTGGAAATTAGCTATGACTCAAAATGCATTTTGTACCAATTGAGAGCTACTTACATTCGAGATTGGAGTTTACTTAAGAGGAGTTCTTGAAGACAGCCTGATCATGAAAATAACTCAAAGCCAATATCTTGATTGCATCTCTTTGGAGGAAAAATCTGAAATTGCAGCTTTGCAAGCTAAATTAGATGAATTATACTTAATGAAGGCTAGGGGTGCTTATATAAGATCTAGAAAAAAGTGGCTTGAAGAGGAACTCAATTCTGCATATTTCTTTAGGCTTGAAAAGTGGAATTATACCCTTTCAAAAATTGAGCAACTATGTGTTGATGGGAAAACTGTTAAAGATCCAAAGGTAATAGCAATTTTCTGTGCTAGCTTTTATAAAAATCTTTATAGTTCAAAGTGCACAGGGGAGTTAACAACTTCGCTTCTGAATTCACTTAAATATGTTAAGGTTATCTCTGAAAGTGATGGGAGTTTTGTGATGATGTTGTTACCCCTGAAGAAGTACACAGCGCAATTAAGAGCTGTGATGGGCTTACAGTTGAGCTGTACAAATTATTTGCTAATGAACTTACTCCTTTTTTGACTCGTGTTTAGTGAGAGTATTGATAACAAAGCTTTATCCCCTACATTGACAGGGTATCATCTCATTAATTCCCAAACCAAAGAAATATCATACCAATTTGGAAAATTGGTGACCCATCACACTCCTTAACAAAGATTACAAAATTTTTGTATTAATATTTGCCAAAAAGACTTAAAGTATGTTTGGATAGCATTATAGATGAGACTCTGGATTTATAAGGGGCAGACATATAATGACTAACATTAGATTACTTTTAGACTTACTTGACTATAGTGAATTGGTGGAACATAATAGCTTTATTCTTTTCCTGGATTTTTATAAAGCCTTTGATTCAGTTGAACAAAATTTTATTTTTAAGTCAGTGCAAAAATTTGGTTTTGGTGAATACTTGTCACAATTGCTCTTTGGGTTGGATGTGCCGCAGGATTGCCCTCTTGACTCTTGAATATTACAGCTGCTCTCAGGGAGTTTTTCCTTGCCACCATCGCCCTGCTTGCTCATCAGAGACGTCTCACACACACACACACTTCACTATACTTTTGTTTGTGTAAAGCTGCTTTGAGACAATGACCTTTGTAAAAAAGCGCTATACAAATAAAAATGAATTGGATGGGAGGAAAAGCTGGGTGAAAACAGGGTTCGGGTGGGGGGCAGTTTTTGGGGTCCTGGCACCTCAGCCCCTGAGAGCGGGAACCGAATGGGGAGGAGAGAGAGAGGAGGGGAAGAAAAGAGACAGACAATGGAGAGTCACCTGCCACTGTCCATTAGCATGATGGCTTCTTCCAGAGATTCTGGTCGATGGCACTGGATCAACTCCTCTGTTCCTGCCGATGCTATGAGCTGCTCTAGCACCACCAGATTGAGAATTCAAGGGGTTTGATTGACAGCAAGGGGAGGAGGTGTAGGGCCCACTTGTCCTCGGGCCATCTGTGTGATGATGTGTGTGGTGGTGGCGGCCTAGGGACTTAATGATCTCCCAGGTTTCGGCACCACTGTAGAATCCTGGCATGCGTCAGTGATTAGAAGGACTCGGAAGACAGGTGACTTTTTACAAAAGTTCTTTTACTTTTAATTTGTTCTGCAAGTGCTTTTCAGTTTTTCCCCACTCATGGGCACACACATACACAAACAAAAACTCGAGTTCAGGCCAGCTCTCTCTCTCCAGTCCATGGCCTCCCTAAAAGACAAATAACCAACACACAAATAAATTTGCTGTGATTACATACACGTGACTGTAGGTTCTGAAGCGAACAGGCAAGGAAAGCAAAGAAGCCATAAAGCTAGGAATCCTGCTCCCAGACTTTGCAAATCCAAGTTATTTACTGCTTGTTTACTGATTGCTGGATTTCAACTGGCCTGTGAACAATCAGCAACTGACAGGGCATCCCTGACCAGAGGATGAACCCTCTCAGCCAAGAGGAACCTCTGTCAAACTTATTGACCTAGACCATTGGCCAAGACCAGATGGCTCACCCAACACGATGGTAAAACTGATAACTGCAGAAAGGGGGGGACGACGACTCACCCAAGGACCCTCATGGAATGAGACCTTTGTTCTCCCCAGGAACACTAAGTTCACAACCCTTCACACATTCCACAGAACCCAGCTTTAACAGACTACATAAGGCTACTTTACATCTCTTGTTAGGACAATGACTTTTAAGATTATCCACTATAGTTTGGAAAATTGTTGCCTCTTTTAAGGTCATTCCGTATATGTATCATGCTTATAGCCACCAGGTTATTATGATGCTTTTTGATTGATTAACAGGGATCACAGTGTTTGTGAGTGTATCAATAACAGCAGGTATATCATGTTTGGTACGTGTGTGATCGCTACTGAATTTCCTTAGGTTTGGTATAATGTGAAGTTGAGTACAATGTATTACATGCATGTAACCAAATTCCTGACGAAAGTTTTAACTTAACCTTGTGCAAAGTTTGGAAAGCACATAACTCAGAGACCCAAATGTTAATTAGTGTCAGAGAAGGAGAATACAGTTTACACCCTGCCCCAAGTTCCTGCTGATTGGAGAAAGCACTTTGGGGTCAGTCCAATTGGAAAGGGTTAAGACCCCCTGACACAAAGGAAACTCTGAGTTTCATCCAATACTCTTTGCAAGAGTCCCATCTTACACATCAAATATCCATCAACATCTTCAAGGAGTTCTCTTCAACTAACAGCTCAAGAGAGTTTCCATCCACATCTGAAGGAAGTCTCATCAACCAATAGCTTTAGAAGTTCATCACGAGGAGATCACGCTTGGTCCAAAACTCCACATCCAGACTGGTTCCTGCAAATCCTCCAACTCTCACCTTAGCACCGCTGTGAACCACTCATCAAAGTTTTGCAACCTGCCTACGAGACTCCGCCAGGTTTGCGCCTCACTCTGTTTATCTTCCCCATTGGTCTTTCGAGACACTACATAAGGCCAACCAGACCGCCAACCAATCACCACCGGAAACTCCTTCCAAACAACAATGCAACGAGGGAATCCCTGGCAACACAAAGTATACAAAGGACAGTACAAAGTATAGTACCTCCAGATTCTCGCTGAACTGGTGCATTTAATACAAGTTTAAAGCCCTTCTAAATGAAGGGAATGTTAAATTAAACTGATAAGTTGATGGTTTGTTCAGGTCATGGTCTGAAAAGCTGCTAGAAACTTGGAATTTCATTCACTCTCTTTTCAAAGCCATTTTCACCCCATTTAGGTGTGTGTGTGCGTGCGTGCATTTGTGCGTGTGTTTGTGTTAGATTAGTTTCTGTGTTTTAGAATAGTAACAAAGTCTCGTCTGATTTTTAAACACCAGTGTCTTGTGTCTCTGTGCTTCAAATTTATTGCCTTAAACTGCTGATCTTGTTACTGTGCTCTTAATATAGTATTTCACTATACTTAGGATATTATTGCCAGTGGCCACGGAGGTAATATCCCATATACACTCATTTCAACTTATCACTGGACGAATAGTTGATCAGCTATTAAAATAGTAAGTTTACAAAATTTGCCTTCTGAGCTAAACAGCTAATTTCCTTACATATTGGTGGAGAATGCATCAGCTTAACCTAAATAGCTAAATTCCTTACACGATATCTGCTGGTTCAACCGACCTCCTCTCTGTCTGCAGCTGACGCTCGACCCTGCGCCATGGTCATTTTCATGCCTATGGGCTCAAAAATCCACGAGCCAGCCCTGAGTGTATGCAAGAACTCCCAAAGATGAACCACAGTGACATTCATCGAATATGTAAGAATATTTGAAAAGCCCCTTCCAGCAAGCTGGAGGTAAGCTACAAAAGTAACTACAAAGGTAAGAAAATACATCCTTTATATATAACTCAAATATCTTATATAAATATAAGAATAATAGTTTGAGAACCTGATGGAAAAGTTGCTGTTGCACTGTACAGGTACAGTGAACAATGCTACCAGAAACACGAAAGCCGTACATCAAAATGGTAGTGCATCACAGCACTAGATGTAAGTAGCCCATTATGATGAAAAGGTGGAGACTAGGATATTATATATATTATATATATATAGGATATATATATATATATAATCATTTGTTCAGGAGTGTGTGTGTATGTATATATATATATATATATATATATATATATATATATATATATATATCTATATAGTGTATATATATAGAGTGTATATTGCTATTTTGTATAATGCTATTTTTGTTATTTTTCAACATCATTTGTGTCAGGCGTCACCCCTGGGTTATGGGTTCCTATAATATCTTCTTGGTCCCTAAGTACATCTGATTTTTGCATGGATAGAAGCAACAACAAAAAAAAGCTTAGCAAAGTTAATGTTATTCATTGATAAGTTAACGAAATTGCTTAACTTATGTTAAACCACTTTGTTCTGTTCTCCTTCATTTATTGCTATTTAACCCTCTCATTCCATCGACTACATAAGAGAGTAAAAAAATAATAAATCGTTGAGAATTCATGAGGATCAGCCAATCACTAGTGCCCGATTGATATTAATTGAAACTAAGCCTCCTCATTCTGAAAAGTGTAATTTTGAAATAAAAATATGGTTTGGAAAAAATGCCATTCTGAAAATGTCATTATTTTTCCCTTTTCTTTTCAGTTTGCCCAGTTTAATCATTTGCTAATTCCCAGCCACCAGCTATCGTATGACAGCTGCTACCAACCAGGGAGAGTGAAAGCGAACTTCCAAGACATGTCAACCCAGTTCTTTTCGAACTGCATCACAGCAGTATAACACACTTAGAGGAGTGCACTATTTACTCTCTTCCACATTCTTGAGTTCACAGCCACCCACAATTGGTCAGTGTCACTGATAGACAAGGAGAGAGTAATGTCCACCCTTTTCCCAGAAAGAATTGCTAATTTTGCTCCTGTGGCTCCCTGCCATTGATGGCTGTGGCATTGTTGGGATTCAAACAGGTGAAATCACTCAGGAGCCGTAAATACATCAAACATAAGAGTGGAAATAAATATTTGTTGTTATAATGGAGCAATTTGATCCTCCATATGACCACAGAAATTTATAATTTATGTTTACATTATTTCACAATTTAGTTTTCTGGCATACAGTCAAACTCTGTAGATTTGTTTTTACGAACCCCACCTTTTATATCAGCCATTCAACAAATATTAATCTTCATAAAGTACTCATTGACAACTGCATACATTTTAAATTCTATTTAAATACTAATTACCTTACATGTCCATAAAGCTCACCAAGAGAAACTGAAGTCCATCAAACTTTACCATGCTGCACAGAGGTTAGTGACATTTTACACTCCAACTGTGAACTCTCAGGACTTGATGAAAGATTCTCTCTGGTTGAAGCATTGCACAGAGAATTCCAGGCAACATTTGATAGCAGTGCTAACATCAAGTCGCAGTGCAAACGAAGGAAAATAATACAATACTCCATTAGCAAAATCATGACACAGCTCTCAGTAGTGACCAAAGAAACAAACAAATGAAAGAAACTATACTGATTTAGAAGCATGCACCATGAGGAAAAATAGAATGGAATTAATGATCAGTTTCCACAGGAAATTGTGATCAGAAGGAACAAACTCGTAACCATCCATTTTCTGTAGCACTTATCCTACACAGGGCTGTGGTGAGCCTGGAGCCTATCCCAGGGCACTCGGGGAGGAGGAAATTGGAGTACACAGAGGAAACCCCTGAAGCATGAGGAGAATATGCAAACTATGTGCACGCAGGGCAGAGGCAGGAATCGAACCCCCAACCCTAGAGGTGTGAGGCAAACGTGCTAACCACTTAAAAAAAGTTATTAGCATTATTAGATAACAATATAACAATATAGTTAGATATATCAGATCAGTGATTAGAATGTTTTACTCCCCTGCAAGAGAAATAATTTCACTAATTTCCTCATCAAAGTCATCATCTTGTGTACTAGATCCCTTACCTACACGTTTCTTCAAAAAGATACTACCTAAGAATATTCATTTCTTCCCTTAACACTGGCTGTGTACCTAAATCTTTTAAACTAGCAGTTTATAACCCCTGATTAAAAAAATCTGACCTCGACCCCATTAGCTGTCCAACTATAGACAAATATCAAACTTCCCCATTAGATCCAATATCCAAGAAAGGTTTGTAGCATAACAGTTATGCTCATACCTACATAGAAATAACATTCATGAAATCTATCAGTCAGGATTTCGGCCTCATCATAGCACTGAGACAGTGCTGGTTAAAGTGCTAAATGACCTACTAATGGCCTCTGATCAATGTGGGGTCTCCTTGCTTGTGTTGCTTGACCTTAATGTAGCTTTTGACACCATTGATCAAACCATTCTCCTTGAAAGTCTAAAAAAAATTTGTTGGAGTTAAGGGAATGGCCCTCTCCTGACTCGGGTCTTATTTGACTGATTGTTATCAGTTTGTAGATGTAAATGGTGTCTTGTCTATACATACTAAGGGAAAAGTTTGGTGTTGCCCAAGTTTCTGTTTTAGGCCCACTACTTTTTTCTCTATGTATGCTACCTCTGGGTAAAATTATTCATAAACATTATTCATAACAAGTATTAGCTTCCAAGGCACACAGTATGTTTCAGCAAAGCCAGATGACATACCAGCTTAATAAAGTTGAGGAATGTGTAAAAGACATAAAACACTGGATGCTCATTAACTTCCTTCAACTTAATTTGGACAGGACAGAATTACTTGTACTTGGACCACAAGCAGCTAGAAGTAAGCTTTCTGATTACATAGTAACTCTGGATGGCCTTTCTGTTTCATCATATGCAGTAAAAGACCTCGGAGTGATTGTTGACTCCAGTCTTTCATTTGAAGCTCATGTAGATAATAATACTAGGATAGCCTTCTTTTCTCTCAGATAAGATTTCAACTCTTCAAATCAGATAAGAAATATTATGTTGCTACACAATTCAGAAAAAAAATAGTTCATGCTTTTTTTTTTTTTTAACCTCTAGGTTGGATTATTATAATGTCCTGCTGTCTGGGTGTCCAAGTAAGTACAAGTATAAACAAGCTCCAGTTAGTTCAGAATGCAGCAGGTAGAGTCATTACTAGAACCATACGACATTACCACATCACCCCTATCTTATCCATACTGCATTGGCTCCCAATCAAATTTCACATTGATTATAAAATACTACTATTGACCTAAAACACTGAATGGTCTCGCACTGCTCTGAGCATATCGTCCTGATTTTCCAAGACAGCACCGGTGAGTACTCTTAGTTTCTCTCCAAATTTTCACCTTTTCAGGTGCTGTGACTGCACTGGCTACACAGCTATATAATATTTTTTTATTTTCGAAGCTGGTACTCAAAAGCATGCCCACTTCTGCCATTAATTCATCTTTTTTGGCAATTTAGTAGTCATGCTGTGCTTTCCGCAACAAATCAGCTGTGCCATGCACATGCCTGAAAATTTACTGGTGATTGCCATTTATTAACATACTTATGTGAATACGAAGGAAATCAGCGTTTCTGAAAAGTTTTTAATTCCAACATAAATGTTTAGTTCAGTTTGGCTTACACAAACATTTACACAACTTTACTTAAAGATTGATAAATGAGGCACAAAGTGTGTAATCTTTTGACCCACTGCAAATTTTGTATAGTAAATAAATGCTGACAATCTGTATCTTAGTGAGGGGGGGGGGGGGTCGCGTCATATTTTTAAAACTGTTGAGCAGTGAGCATTAAGGAGAACAATCATATTACATTAGCTAATTTTATCCATGATCCCCTGGCTGAGAAAAAATGGACAAATTTGTAATTCTTCCTCCACAAAAACGACCAAGTCCCACTGACTCGCCTACAGCAGCTCATAGTAATGACCAAGGCATTCTGGACCCAGGTGAGGAAGCTCCCACCAATTCGGGTAGAAGTGCTAGCAATACTGAAAACACGAAATGCAGGAAATACCAAGATAGTCACATGAACTATGGTTTTATTTTCTCATAGCAAAGAGTGCCTGCCCCAGCCACAGTGCATTATCTGCGCCAAAGTCCTTGCTAACGAATGCATGAGGCCGTCCAAACTAATAAGACATTTGCAGACAACTCATCCCCAAATACCGCAACAAGCCCAGGGCATTTTTTGCATGCAAGGCAAAAGAATTGACACACTCCCAAAATGAGATGAGGGAAGTCACAGCTACTGACAAGAAACTTTTAAAAATATCGTATACAGTTGCTGAAAAAAATCGCAAAAGCAAAGAAAGGGCATACAATTGCAGAAACTTTGATTTTTTTTTGCGCAACAGAGATTGGCAATGAATTATTTGGAGAGGATAAGTCAAAACAATTGTCTAAGATACCATTATCAAATAATAAGGTCAAACGTCGCATCACAACAATGTCAGAAGACATGAGGGTTCAGCTTTCTGCACGACTTTGTGGTCATCACTTTACGTGTAATAAGCTGAAAAAGGAGGAATGTTGTGAGGACTTTAGACAGAAGTTGAGGCAGGCTCTGGGTCATCAGGTAGTGCTGCCAGATGACTGGGANAGGAAGGTAGTGGAGATTTGTGAGCAGCAGTATGGCTTCATGCCCAGAAAGAGCACAACAGATGCAATTTTTGCAATGAGAATTTTGATGGAGAAGTATAGGGATGGTCAGAGGGAGTTGCACTGGGTGTTTATAGACTTGGACCAGTTGTCGGAGGAGGTCAGACAGGAGTCTCCTTACACAATGATGTTTGCGGATGACAT
>CM074969.1:12783353-12795338 GCA_037577455.1 Pangasius macronema
TGTCAGAGACTTGTTGACGATTACAACAAACGACTGCAGGCAGTTATCCAGCAAAAAGGATACACAATTGACTATTAAGATGTGGGGGCTAATAATTTTAATTTTGACCCTGGTAGTTTTTGTGTTTTGTGTAATATTTTCATTTCTGTGTGGAATATAAAATAATCTAAGCATCCAAAATAAAAGCTGTGTTAATTTTTTTTTTTGCTCTGGTTAAAAACACTTTTGAAATACTTTTAAAACAATGACTATTTTGTAGGGGGGCTAATAATTTTGTCCTCAACTGTACATACATATATACATAAACAATAAGTCCTGAATCTTTCTAAACATTTCAACAGTGAGTGAGTAGAAGCATCGAGTTACTTTTATGAAAAAGAATTTAAAATAATGGAGATTTTCGGGGAAGCGGGGGGGGGGGGGGGACAAAGGCTTTCTATTTAAAAAAAAAGATTCCAAATAGACATTGTGACACTGTGGGACTGTAAAAGGCGGCACACACACAGGGGCAGTAAGTGCAAGGGAACATGCTCTTTGTTATCCTTAAAAATGAGAGTGAAACTTATGGTGCAGGTGGAGGGTGTAGGAAGTGAAGCTTGGTGTAGGCAGTGAAGTCTCGGACTTGGTGCGGCAAACTTGCATGGCAGCACGGCGGCTAGACTATGAGGATGCAACAGGCCAGCTTAGGCAGCAGAGGGGTCACAGAGCAGCAGAAACTTGTCTTCCTCACTTACGTCGGCATCTAGGGAATACACAGAGACAGGTATTAGTGAAGTAATGACTTTCACTTACCTCTCCCCTGTGGGCCGTGAGCTCCTTTTATAGGTCCTTGTCTTCTCCGGGAGGGTGAAGAAGAGCCGCACCACTCATTGGCCACCAGCCATGCTGTGTTAGGTCACTCTGCTCCACAGCCACATCCTGTCCAAAAGAAAAACTGCCTTTTCAGCACCACACCATCAGGTGCACAAGGATTTCTTGGTAGTTTGGCGGGGGTATCCCTTCATAGCCTTGATCTTCTTTTCTTGTGGCATCAGAAGTCCACATCCAATCTGATACCCCAGGCACTGTGCCTCCATGAGCCCCAGGTGACATTTTTTTGGGTTGGCAGTGAGCCCCGACTTCTGGAGTTCTGTGAGGACCTCCCTAAGGTGATGCAAGTGATCTGCCCATGTGGTAGAGTGGATCACGATGTTGTCAATGTAAGCAGCAGAATATTGGCAATGGGGCCACAGGACAATGTCCATGAGGCGTTGGAAAGTAGCAGGTGCCCCACGGGTACTGCCAATGACCTCCAGCAGTGGAGAACACTGTCTTGGGTTTGGTGTCGGAACTTAGGGCTACCTGCCAATAGCCCTTCATCAGGTCCAAGGTGGAAATGAACCAGGCTCTCCCCAGTCACTCCACTTACTCATCAACCCTAGGGAGGAGACCTGGTTCAGTTTCCGGAAGTTGTTACACAGCCGGATGCTCACGTCAGGATTGGGAACTACTACAATGGGGCTGAACCAGGGGCTGATGGACTCCTTAATAATTCCATCTCGGACCATCCGGCTGATCTCCTCCTTGATCTCCTTTTGGTGGGCCTCTGGGACATGGTAGGCCCACTGTCTGACCATGACTCCCACTGAGGTTTTGATGTCATGGTGGACCAGATGCGTAAGGCCAGGGGTGGAGGAGAAGAAGTTGGCAAACTGGTCCACCAGTTCAGACAGCTCCTGGCTCTGGGCTGGCATGAGCTCTTGGTGGACCAAGACAAACTCCGACTGATCTGGGGAAAGACATGCAAAAGCATCAGGGTCAGGCTCTGTCCACTTTTTGAGCAGGTTGATATGATATAACTATGTGTCTGCTAGCTTGCCTGGCTGTTGCAGGCAATAGTTCATGGGGCCCACCCTCTCGATGACTGTGTAGGGGCCCTGCCACTGAGCCAGGAACTTGCAGGTGGTGTCTGGGAGGAGGAAGAGGACCTTGTTGCTGGGTTGGAATTCACAAGGCTGAGCTGGACCATTGTAGGACCTCCTCTACCCTTGCTGAGCAGCCTCCAGGTGTTCCTTCACTATCTGTATCACCTTGTTGATTCTCTCCTGCATTTCCTGGACATAGTCAACAAGGGTGCAATAGGGGAGGACTTCTCTTTCCATGCATCCTGGTCTATATCTAGAAGTCATTGAGGCTGCTGTCTGAAGAGTAGCTCAAAAGGTATGAATCCAGTGGATGCCTGTGACCTCTCTCGGGTGGTGAAGAGGACGTAGGGGAGTAGCAGGTCCCAATTCCTCCTCTCTTCATCTACCACCTTCCTGAGCATCCTCTTCAGTGTCTGGTTGAAACTCTCTACCAGTCCATCAGTCTGGGGGTGGTAGATGGATGTCCTCAGGTGGGCAACTGCGACAGCCAACACAGATTCTACCTCACTAAATGTTTGCAGGACGTTAATATATGGATGACTAATCCATAGTCATATGGGCCTCCCTTGTGAGGAAGGGTGTGAGGGCCTGGGTCCAAGCCTCCTTAGGCCACTGTTTGCATTGGGCGACCCATTTGAATGTCAGCAGGAAAGCCTCAACATCATCCTTTGGTGAAAGTTTCATGAGGAGGCGCTGAATAGACATTATTCAATTTTAGTAAACAAACATTATGAATAAAGTTCCTTATTGCATTGCATCTGTGTAACATACAGTATCTTACCTTCGATTATTTACTTTTCAACAATATTTAAACTAACTGGATGTTTTTGTGTTTTAGATTCATCACTAGTATCATTTGAAGCAGCAGACAGGCCAAATTATTTCCTCCTCGCAGAGCCCAGTGGCCACTTAAGACTGCGCAAATGGGAGGACAGCAGGGAATTTTGTAATGCAGCAACATTTATACTGCATAGGGACACCTGGATCACTGGATTTGATTCACTAGAGTCACTTATGTGGCCTGGATACTTTCTACACTACATGCTGTATAAACTGCAACTTCTGAAATACAATCACTCAGCTCGCTACCGCAGAGCCACTCTCTTCAAACTTGCTGGTGAGTCAGTGTCATGTAAACCAATTTTCATGCATGCACACACATTCATGCTTATGCTGAATATTGTTTCTGACAGGCAGCACTACAGACTACTCAATAAGTCCTCAGTGCCAGTGGCGGTATGAATCTTGCACAAGTCCTTGTTTTAGGACATGTAGCGATCCTGCAGCTCTGAGCTGTGTCACCATCCTAAAGTAAGAACCCTCATAAACATGTGCTTGTACCTTTCTATACTTTAAAGTTAATTTTTGAGTATGGTGTTATTCTTTGTATTATTCACTTTGCAGAGTAGAGGGATGTCTGCCGCAATGTCCAGCTCGTATGGTCATGGATGAGATGACTCAAAGATGTGTCTATCTGGAGGACTGTAAGATATGTCTTTACTGTTATTTTATTGCTAGCTCCATTACTGAAGATGTTACTAATGCCAGCAATCATAATGCCAGCACTGATTTGCCTATGTTTTTGGTGTTGTTGTGTTCCTCTTTTCTCATGACATAACTCTATAGTGCTTATGGTTTCAAACCTATTTCTTCTACTTATATTGCCCAAGTTGCTTTTTTTTCCAAAGTAATGAAACACATATAACTAGAATTACTAAAAACCTGTCACCATTTAAATTTATTTGAATGCATAGAAAAATTGCTTTAATTCCTAGTACTTGTGGAGCTGACTATAAGTCTCA
Organism: Pangasius macronema; assembly: GCA_037577455.1. Taxonomy (NCBI): domain Eukaryota; kingdom Metazoa; phylum Chordata; class Actinopteri; order Siluriformes; family Pangasiidae; genus Pangasius; species Pangasius macronema. The sequence continues at coordinate 12,787,060 of CM074969.1, forward strand.
ATGCATTTCTCATTCCATTTTCATGCTCGCTGCATCACTCTTTTTCATGTGATGGGTATTGTTTTTGTATTCAGGTATTAAGCCTCCAGATACACTGCCAGAATTCAGTTTAACATCTACTGCTGTCACCTCTTCCACTCTGGCCACAGCAACTATCTTCACCATTGCAGAAACAGAGGCACTTAATACCACAATCATTCAAAGTCTTACAAAGTCTTCATCTCCAGAACCTAGCAGTACAGCTTCCACAACTGTTACCACACACAGTTCAACCCTGTTGTCTACACCTAGCACTACCTCTACCATACCAGTGGCAGACGAATCAATGAAGACATCTTCTTTCCCTGCTAAGTTGCTGGCTTCTACTCCAAGAACCAATACTGTGCCCACTATTAATATTATTACCCCCAGTGCCACAATAAAAACAATGACTACAACTCTAAGAACAACAGTAAAACCATCACTATCCATTAGTACAAATTCCTCTGTAGCCCCCAGCATGGACATGTCCCCCACCTCAGCCAAAGTACTCACTAGGATAAGTACTCTCCCCTCTATACTAGCATTCACCACTGAGGGTGCTATTGAGACTACATCAGAAACCCTCAGAGTAACTTCTGGTACTGCCAGCATTGAACTTGCCCCATTTTCAAAAACTTCCACAGTTAGAACTACAACACCTTCTGAAATTTTTACAGCCAGTACAGAGACTGAGACCTTTCCTGATGAAACCTTTACATTAACTAAATCTCTAGCATTAGACCTGAGTCCATCTGCCACCTCAGCACATCCTAGTGTACCTGCCCCATTACAGAATCTCACTATCATGCCACCTACAATCACTCCAAGATATTCCACTGAGTTTATCACAGCACTCCGTGCCTTCAGCACACTAAAACCAACTACGGTGAGTGCTACCAGAGAACCTTCAATGACACACACCAAAGAGAACACTATGCCTACTTCTTCAGTTGTGGTGAAAACATCCACAGCACATCTCCCACATCTCAGCACATCTCTGAAACCTAGAGAAACAACCCAAACAATATCATCTGTGACTGCATATCCTATGTCAAAGCAACCGGTGACCACCAAAACAATATCAGACATCTTCAACACAACAACCCAAATCACAAAAGTGCCTTCCATGGTCTCTACAGCTGAGGCAGTGTTAACCACAGCAACTACAACCTTTCAGCCAATATCTGTGCTCTATACTACTCACGCATCATGGTCTCCTGTTGACACACCTATTGATGAGACACACACATACTGGAGAATGAGCCAAACCACCACCACAGGGACCCCATTCACTGATTCTATCCCACCAGATCTCTCTGAAAGCACAACTAAAGCTGCAGTGCCCACTCTAATGACAAGCCTCCCAGTGCCATCTCTAACCACACGCACTACAGTCCTTCCTTCAACTATAGCACATATAATATCAACATTACCACCTTCACACATTTTGCACACTCACAAGACAACCCCCAAAACTCACAATGGTACCACAGTTAGTTCCACAGAGTCGCATTTAGGTCCCCTTTCATACTCATCCTTAACCTCTGCTCATCTCTCAGAGAAAATCAGCACATTCAAGACACAGCCTTCTACTTCAACTTCCACATTAACAGCTGAAATCAAGATTAAAACAACAGTTCAAGCTTCTATGCCTGCAGTTACAGTGGTTACTTCTGCATCCACAGTGTCACCTCAAACACAGTTGACAGGTTCAGCTGCCACATCCAGAACAGTTGAGCCTCACCCATCAACCAGAAAGACTGTGTTCACCTCTTACTCTCCCACTGTCAGCTCTGTGATCCTCCATCCCAAAATAGAGACAACTCATTTCCTTCCTGACACTGACAAATCTGAACTTTCTACTAATAAAACCATGCAACCATGGTTACTTACACAGTCCACTTCCAGTCCCAGAATGGCTCCATCCACAGAGAGAGTGGCAACAATAGTAACTCCCAGCATTATCTCAGCTGTTTCTTCAACCACGCACAAAACATCCAGGATCACCTTGACAACACACATTCCTCCTCCAGTAGTCCCTGAAAAGCCAACAACAATTATATCCACAGAGAAAATTCTAGCTACCACTGTTTCTTTGGAGGGAGCAAAGCCTGTTTCTCAAACTAGCTCTTCAAGTCCATTGACATTTTCAACCATTCCTAGTACAGAGACACCACTTCAAATGACTGAAAGCAGAATTGCAATGGGCCCCACTGCAACATCATTCAGCACAAGCACATCAACCACTGCTTTCTTGGCACCACATGATACAGCTACAGCCTCTGCAAAAACAATTTCTCTCACAGTGCCCCCATCAGATTGGCAACTGGTGGATGAGGTGGCATCAGCAACACACATAACCACAGAAGACCTGTCATCACTAGACAGGCCCCAAACCACCAGCCCTGCATTACTCATCACTACCACCACTCCCTATATAACACAGACAAAGCAGTGGATAACTCCAACTGAGGAGTTTCTTAATTTAACTCCTACAGTTTTGTCCACTTCAGCAAAGCATGTTAGTCCTAGCAAAGTCTGCACTGTGAGTAAAACAAACTTATTTATAATCTCAAAAATTGACATAACATTAGTGCAATTTATTTATTATTACAATGTAATTTCAACAAAAAGCCCTACATTTAAAATATATCATCAAATAATAGCTACATTTTTAAGAGATGTTTTTGTTTTATATTACTTTAACTCATTAATTGTATTGTGCTTGTACTCTGTTGTCATTGTGTCATATGTGTCTCTGTAGCCACCATACTCTGTGGTGGTAGATGAGTGCACTAAGCTCATTTGTGTGAATGGCCAGCTGGTCTTGTTCAATAAGTCCCAGAGCTGCCCCTATGACTCCAGCCCTCCAAACTGTGGTCTACTTGGCTTCGCTGTGCTGGTCAATGGAGACAAATGCTGCCCAAAATGGGACTGTCCATGTGAGTCATACACACCTACACACAACAGTACAAGAGTACATACACAATAATGCCATGTTGTATGCTGTTTTGAAGGGCTCATTTTTGGGTTAATGTTTGTGTGTAGGTCGCTGTTCAGTGTTTCCAGACATAAATATTGTTACATTTGATGGGAACAGTGTAGCCCTTTACAAAGCAGCAGCATATGTGGTGACACAACTCATGAACGAGACCGTCACCATCCTGGTGCAGGAGTGCCACAGTTCAGACAGCACAGTGAGATACATTGTTTCCCCTCAAGCATATTTTGTCATTTTATTTTTTAATCATCTTGATATGCCACAGTTATAACTAAAATAAAAACCTAATAATAGAAAAAAAATAATGCTTCACTTGGCTGTTGTATTTTCTTTTGCACACTGTATACTGCATACTGTATAAAGAAATGCACCCAAAAAAAAAGCACAGCAATGGACAGCAATAGCAATAATCCCAATTAGTTCTTGTATCTAATGCCCACCCATCTTCTCAAAAACCAAATATATTAAATTTTAAAACTAATTATTCTTCACAAGTTCTGAAACTGAAACTGAAACAAAAAAATGAAAACAACTTTTTAGTCAATAAATGAAGATCTACCTGGCCTTCCCTGAGGTAAAGTCAAGAAACAGAAAGAAATAAAATTTAAATTAAAAAAAAATTAAAAGTTGAAAAAAAAAATTTTTTATGTACACAAGATAAAACAAGAGCATTGGTTCAAAGTTAAAGACCCTGTTGTGAAAATAAAATAAAAGAAAATAAAAAAGAAATAAACAATTAGTCATGACTATGTCCTCTGTCTATAATTAGTGCATGGCTCATGTCATGACAAAAAATACATACTGTATACTGGGAAAATGTACTAAAATGTATGTTGCAACCCCACATGGGGTTGCTTGATTTACAAATGGGGCACCAGAGGAATTCACAATCTTCTCATTTGTTTTATTTTACACATTATTGTAAGAAATATCAGAAAGTTTTAAAGAGAAACAGAGCTTGTCAGTATGTTTAAAATCACTGTGCATGAAATTGCTAAACATTGCTTCATATTGCATTGTCCTTTACTGTGCCTAGTGTCCTGTTTAGTAATTGTTGTACTGTCTTGGGCTGTTTGTACACGCTTGCACACATGCACTTTATGTTGTCCTGTGTAGGTCTATGTAGTCTTATTTAGTTCTGCGTAGTCTCATGTAATTCTGTGTTGTCTTATGTAGCACAATTGTCCTGGAGGAACGTTATTTTGTTTCACTGTGTACAGTACCAGCTGTATATGGTTGAAATGACAGTAATGGCCCATGACTTGATTTTGCAGTCCGACTTAGAAACCAGAAAATAGGGATGGCTCTGACTTGCCAACTATTGTGGATGTCAATTTTAAACATCCAGATAAGTACATAAGCTACACAGGTATGTGAATAATGCCACTTGCATTGCCACTGCTTCTGTGTGTGCAAGCACAGTCACATGTCATGTATAAAGCAGGCTCCTGTGCTCCGAGATTTGATTATTTTTCTATAACAATATACTCTGTCATCTTTTATTCTTTATATATCGTTCAAAGTTGGATGTGACAGCAGAAAGAAATATATAAACACTGTATAAAGTTCTGTTGAGCAATATAATCTCATTTTTCCCACTAGACTGGTAAGTCAGTAGTAGGGATATTCCTTTGGAGTAGTAGGAATATTCCTTTTAAGTCATTTAGCACATATTCAAATGTTCAAATATTACCGTAGTCCTAAATTATAAATCTGGAATAAAAAATGTAGGGTGGTCAAGGCTTGGGGTTGCAGAAAACTTATTTTGGGTCATTTGCCCAAAAACATTTCTTGAGTGTACATACAAGATATATAATTTCTTCATTGTAAAGCAAAAAAAAAAAAGATGCTTGTTGTTCCAATATTTTTGGAGGGGATTGTACATGAGAACAATACTATACAATGATATTCAAAACAGTCAGTACATAATTTAAATAAAATGTGTATACACCACTTGAATTTAACTTATTTCAAAGAGTGTAGCAAACAGCTAAGGAGCTTAGGACGCTAGCCAGCCTAATTTTACTTCAACATATCCAGCTTTCTTGCACTACTAAACTTGGTAACATACTCTTGAGGCCAAAAGTTTACATACACCTAGGCTAAAGACATTCCAACTCAATTTTTCAAGCTATACACATTTCATGTGACCATATATTTACATTGTTAAGTCAATTAGACTATCTATTTTACTATATCAGGTTTTCAGTGAGTCAAAAGTTTACATTACACTTTTTTTTAGTATTTGGTGGCATTGCTTTTTAATTACTTAAATTTATATCAGATGCTTGGGGTAGGCTTCCGCAAGCTTCTCACGATACTTTGTTGGTATTTCTGCCTATTCTGCTTTAGTATTTCTAGATAATTTTCCTTTCTTATGTGGCATCCCTGTGGCATAGTGGCATCCCTGCTCTATTTGGTAATGTTTACTGTTTTTATACATAAATTATCACATTTAACATGTTCAGTTTGATTTGGTTTACATTTCAAGCATCATACAAGCAGACAGACAAAAAAGTAGAAACATTTTGCAGCCTTGCAGCCTAAAATGAGAGACTGCACAAAGTTCTCTTTTTTGTTTGTAATGTAATTTTGCAGTTGAAAATAGGTTTTAAGTATGAACACACCTGCCAAGATAAACAATGCAAATAGTGAATTTCAATTTTATAATAATTGACACATTGTGCATATGGAGGAAAATGCAAAGCCAAAGTGAAGCTTGATTTTCTTTTTCCTATTAGCATTTTAATTTTAATTATGACCATGTAATATGAAGTAAATAAAATGGCACATATTTTATTTGTTCTTATTCTCTGCTTGCTCTACAGCTTGTCTGGAACTTTACCGACTTGTGCCTAGCAGCTCTAAACATTACGCATGACTCCAACCAGGTGCTCATTAATCGCTTGCAGAGACGGGTGAGTGCTGGTTGGTTGGCTGGCTCACAGGTATTCACTTACCATTTAAATACTAAATTTAAGACCCAAGACAAACACAAATGCACAACTGTAAGATCAAAATATATTCTCTTTTTGTGACCATTAGAATTGAATAACATTGATTAACATGCTTTATTTGCTTTAATTGCAAAAGTCCAGTCTCTCAAATACTGTCTTTTGTCTGATTGTAGATTTCCATTACATGTGCTTTAAGTACTAGCTTTGTAACTGAACATAAACAGATCAAAATAACATACTCCTAACCAACATAGTAATACACCAGCATCCTACTATAAATTATGCTTGTGTTGAAATGAAAAATAAACCTTGTGTGCCACTAGAACAAAATTTAAGCCTATGGAGGTATATTCACTCAAAAATAGAAACACACATTTACATTTGAATTGTAATATGTGATCTGGGTCCGTATGCCTACCTGATACATTCAGCGTATGTTTCTCTCTTTTTTTTTTTTTTCATATTCCAGCTTGTATGCTGAATTTAATTGTTTCAGTAATTTCTCTATTTTACCATGATGCTGACCAAAATAAAACACTTACTGAAGATGTATGAAGGAATGAATGAATCTGTCTCTTGTTTTTCATAGGTATATGTCAACTCAAGGTATGCAAAGCCACGTATAAAAAAGTATGGTTTTGAGGTTCTAGATACAGGTAACATGTATCTGATCTGGACTCCTGCTGGACTGAAGATCCAGTGGTTCCACAGCACAGGCATGATGGTGATTGAAACAGAGACTTATGTCAACAAGGTCTCCACCTTGGGGTTGTGTGGTATGCAGATAAATCATTACAAAAATATGAATTATGAGCATTGTAATAAATTTCCATATTACTATTGAAATATATATTGCAGTATGGGATCACAGTGGCACAGCAGTTTGCTGCAGAGTTTCTGTGTACGCTTACCCTCTGTCCACATGGGTTTCCTCTGGGTTCTCTGGTTCTGTCCCACTGTCAAAAATGTGCCAGTAGGCAGATTGGCTACTCTAAATTGCCCCTAGATGTGTGTAAAAGATGAATGAATCAATGAATCTCTCTCTCTCTGTCTCTCTCTGTTCACACAGGATGTTGTGATGGTAACTCACTAAATGATTTGATTTTACCTAATGGTACTGTAGTGGCTGATGGTGAAGACCCAGCTGTATTCATTGATAGCTGGCAGATTCCCAACACCACAAGTTATGTTAGCCAGAGCAGGAGGCGTGAGGTTAACTGCTCCACTAGCAACTGCTCTGACTGCCTCAACATGCTCAACAACCTCACTTTCACTGCCTGTCATTCTTATGTATGCAACATGCACACCTTAAAGCTTTATAACCTTTATAACCATTTTAAGTGAACTATCATTTTCTAATATGCCTGCATATCTGTGTGTTAGGTTCCGCCAAGTAGATTTTGTGAAGTATGGGTACGAGATGCAGAGTATGTGAATAACCCTTGTGTGGCTCTTGCTGCATATGTTGCTTCCTGCCACAAATTCAACATCTGTATCGAGTGGAGAAGCCCAGACTACTGCCGTATGTTTAAACACACAAACACAATTCAAGCTAGAAAAACCAAAAATGACAACGTGCCACTTACATTTTCACACGAAGGGGGGAGGGAGGGAAGGAAGAAGGAAGGAAGAGAGAGAGAGAGAGAGAGAGAGAGAAGAACTTCTGAGAGTTCTAAAAGTTATGCTAAAATTTCTAGATTCTTTTCACCAAACTGCTAATAACGTTTATGTAAACATTTAGTAAAGGCAGGATGTTAACATTTTTCATGAATTTTCAGGAGTGACTACAAGCTTTGTTTTTAACTGGTAAATAAAATCACATTGCCATATTACAATCACAAAAATAGTATAGAGTAATTATGAATTTCATGCTTGAAAACAAAAATCGCACATTCAGGTACATAAGTATTTGAACAGTTACATAATTTTTTGTAAACACCACCACAATGGATTTGAAATGAAGCAATCAAGATGTGATTGAAGTGTAGACTTTCAGCTTTAAATCAAGGTGTTTAACAAAAATATTGTAACGCGGCAGGTGCCTTCTAAGGCAGATCCGCGGCCACCCGCGCAGGCTTTTATAACACGGCGATCTCAGGAAGGCAATCAGCGTAAACGCGCAGCACCTGGCCGTGCCTCTTTATAAGCCCTCTGATTGCCTCACTCCGCATGCGGGCATAGATCTGTGCCAGGTAACAGAGCGGTGCCACGCTACTCTGATCGGTGATTTTGATATATATAAAAAGAAAAGAAGAAAAGAGAGAAAATAAAATATTTAGGTTTAGAAAGAAAAGTAAAGG
>CM074969.1:12800083-12818924 GCA_037577455.1 Pangasius macronema
TCCATAACTGTGGGGCTTTGTAAGAGAAAGCTCTACCCCCAGCTGTAGCACGCACTATTCGAGGAACCAATAAATAGTCTGCACCTTTTGATCTAAGTAGGCGTGGCGGATCATAAAAGACCAAAAGTTCGCTCAGGTACTGTGGCGCAAAACCATTTAGTGCTTTATAGGTCAATAGTAGTATTTTATAATCAATCAATCAAGTAATTGGACAAACTAAAATAATCATAAATGTTAGAATTGTTTTTAATATGTGGATGCAAATCCTTTGGAGTCAATGATTGCCTGGAGTCTGGAACCCATGGACATCACCAAATGCTGAGTTTCCTCTCTTGAGATGCTTTGCCAGGCCTTTACTGCAGCCGCCTTCAGTTTCTGCTTGTTTATGGGTGTTTCTGCCATCAGTTATGTCTTCAGTAAGTGAAAAGCATGCTGACTGGTCCATTTAAGAACATTCCATTTCTTTGCCTTAAGAAGCTCATGGGTTGCTTTTATGGTATGTTTTGAGTCATTATCCATCTGTACTGTGAAGCGCTGTCCTATATGTTTTGCAGCATTTGACTGATTCTGAGCAGAAAGTACATCGCTATATGCTTCAGAATTGATGATGATTACATCACCATTGACCCACTTATATTAGCAGCCATACATGCCCATGCCATAACACTGCCTCCACATGTTTGACAGATGATGTGGTATGCTTTGGATCAAGAGCCCTTCCTTTTCCTTCTCCATATTTTTCTTTTCCCTGCATTCGGGTACAAGTTAATCTTGCATCAGAAGTGGTCAGGATTTTTTTGAGTTCTTTTTTTTTTTTTTTAGCAAAGTCTAATCTGGCCTTTCTGTTCTTAACTGTTACCAGTGGTTTGCATCTTGAGGTAAATTTTATATTTACATTCATGAAGGCATCTTTATTGTAGACTCGTCGAGAGTGTTCTTGGCTTGGCTAGATGTTGTGAAGGCGTTTTTCTTTAACAAGGAAAGAATTCTGGAATCATCATGTACACTTATAATCATATTATATAAACTGACCTCAACCCAATTGAGGATGCTTTTCACTTACTGAAGACAAAACTGAAGGTAGAAAGACTCACAAACAAGTAGAAACTGAAGGCAGCTGCACCAAAGGCCTGGCAAAACACCTCAAGGCAGGAAACTCCACATTTGGTGATGTCCTTAGGCTCCAGACTTCATGCAGTCATTGACTGCAAAGGATTTGCATCCAAGTATTAAAATATAATATTTATGATTATTTTTTTGTCCAATTACTTTTGAGCTTATGAAAATAGAGAAACTTTGTAAAAAAAATTGGCTGTAATTCCTAAATGATTAATGTAATATTTTTGTTAAACCCCTTGAATTAAAGCTGAAAGTCACATCTTGATGTTTTATTTCAATTTCTGTGTGGTGGTGCAAAATTACAAAAATTGTGTCACTGTCCATATACTTATGGACCTGACTGTATGTCAAATACATGTTCAAATACAAGTAATACATTGTAAAGTAATAAAAGTCAAATTTATGAAGCTGTATTGTTTTATTTATAAAGTTTGTGGATTCTCTTCTCTGTTCTTTGTAGCATTTGTTTGTCCAGGGACACTGCAATACCAGGCATGTCTGCCTGCTTGCACAGCTCCTTCGTGTCCTAATAAGGAGTTTGAGTATGATGCTGTACAGTGTTCAGGCATGTCTGAGGGATGCATGTGTCCAGAGGGAACTTTACTTCATCGACCATACTCTGCACTCTGCATCTCACCTGTCAAGTGTGGTATGCTTTTTCTCCCCTTTCTCCCCTCTGTTTTTCTCCATATTGTAAAAGATGGTTTGATGGGTTAGCCCCCAAAAAATGCCAACATAATTATGTCAATGTTACAAGCAATATTATTGATTTAATGATTTATTTATTTATTTATTTATTTATTTATTTATTTATTTATTTGTGTATCAAACAAACAAACAAATAACAATTTAAAACAAAGTAAACATAAGTAAAGCAATAAAAATGTGTTTAAAATGGTTTTCTAAATAGATTAGTTTGAAAGATGCACTACTTTTCACTGAAAAAAAATATATATCTTTTCAGCTACATTCCATGCAAAACCATGGAGTCTCTGGAGTCCACACACACACACACACACACACACACACACACACACACACACACACACACACACACACACTCACCAAACATGTGAAGCAAACATAAAAAAAGAACCCAATCCCATTATTTAGGCTAATAATGACAATGAGGGTGAAAAAAGAATCAGTTCTTAAAAAGGCTGCTGGAAAAACCACACCCTCCCTCATTGATTAAAAAAGGGCTAAATAATTTTTAAGACTATAACAATATGGAATGATTTGGATTCATCTGCTTGATGGTGCATGAAGTTATTTTACACCATGAGTAATTTTAATACATTGATTTAAAGTCAGGAGCTACTACATTTACTTTAAATAAATGTAACTAATTTTAAAGAAGTAATATCTGCATTTTATATATTAATGCAAATGTAAATATTTAGTGAAATTTACTATTGTATTTACTATTATATTTTACAATTTTTGTACCCTGCATTTTTTCACTCTCTGTCTCTCTTGAAATGAAATTAGTTACAGTTATTTTATTACTATTATTGTTGTTGTTGTTGTTGTTGCTGTTGTGGTTCATTGGGTGAGTCCCCTGTGTCTTTCTTCCTTTTTGACTTTTTCATGTTGTCTCTCTGTGTCTATCTTCCTATAATGACAAGAGGTGTTTTATATTGGATATGTATTTATTTCTGCAGCCTGTACAGATAGTTTCGGGACTCCCCGTGCCTTGGGTGAGGTTTGGAAGGCGTCAGTGGATGGATGCTGTATGTATCGATGTGAGAACGATGGCATTGTGCCTGTAGAGTTTGAGTGCAGTGATATTCCCCAGCCAGTCTGCACACGAGCAGGCGAGATCAGCATTAGTCTGGCAGATGACAACAGCTGCTGCACCCAAAGAGTCTGTGGTCAGTTACATGCATCCCTAAAATGTACCAAAAACAGCTCTTATAGACAGAATAATTAAATTTTTGTGGATTGATAACATCAAAGTCAAGGGGACTAAGCAGTAAGGACAGTTTCAAAATTCACATCAACATTTATTCACGGAAAGCTGTACAAATTCAACATTGGATTGAGTTTAAGATTTCCAGTCCTGAAAACATTTTTTTTAATGTATTTTGTGTCCTGATGCAGTAAATTGTAATGTGTGTGCAAAGTACCTTTGTTATGCTTTCCTTATGCTAATTGAGAGTTTTAGAATTAATTAATTGTTCCCATGTTTTGGTTATTTGCACTCTTTTCTAAAGAAAACATGACCACATGTTAATGCATATAGTTGACTAAGTGATAATCTGCTATGTTTACAGCCCACTATCCTTGGTGGGCTTCCTAATTTTTTATTATAGTAATCAATGTGGCACATTAAATTCAGCTCTCAAGATAAGTCTTTGATTAAGACGGTGTCTAATTGCAATCACCAAATTAAAAAACTGTGGCCTTTACTGGGAATTCATACGACTATACAAGTGTCATACCACAATTTATCAATCATAAGATTAAAACCACTGAAAAGTGACGTGAATAACATTGATTATCTTGTTACAGTGACACCTGTCAAGGGGTGGGATATATTGGGCAGCAAGAGAACAATCAGTTTTCGAAGTTGATGTGTTGGAAGCAGGGAAATGGGCAAGTCTGAGCGACTCTCCAAAATGGCAAGTCTTGTGGGGTGTTCCCGGTATGCAGTGGGTAGTACCTACCAAAAGTGGTCCAAGGAAGGACAACCTGTGAACTTGTGTCATGGGCGCCCAAGGCTCACTGATGCGCGTGGGGAGTGAAGGCTAACCCATCTGTTCCAATTCCACAGACTCTTCTACTAGTTCTCTTCACTAGTTCTTCTGCTATTCTAGCAGAAATTGCTGATAAGGTTAATGCTGGCTATGAAAGAAAGGTGTCAGATCACAGAATGCATCTCAGCTTGCTGTGTCTGAGGCTCAGACCAGTCAGAGTGCCCATGTTGGCCGTCTGTCCACCAGTGGCCACCAGGATAATGCGCCCTGCCACACTGCAAAAAATGTTCAGGCATGGTTTGAGGAACATGACAAAGAGTTCAAGGTGTTGACTTGGCCTTCAAATTCAACAGATCTCAATCCAATCGAGCATCTGTGGAATGTGCTGGACGAGCAAGTCAGATCCATGGATGCCCCACCTTGCAACTTATAGGACTTAAGGATCTGCTGCTAACATTTTGATGCCAGACACAACAGCACACCTTCAGAGGTCTTGTGGAGTTCATGCCTCAATGGGTCAAAGCTGTTTTGGCATCACAATATTGGGGAAGTGGTTTTAATGTTATGGCTGATCAGTGTATATTTACATGTTAATATTCTCCAGAAGAGTTTCAGGGTGAAATACTGTGGTTACAACAAATTGTCAGATGGTGGTACTGGATTTGATACTGCTCCTTGTTTGAGATAATATTGCACAAATAAGCCATAAGTTCAACGTTAGATTCATAACTGAAACAGGCCTCTGTCTTCAGCAAACTCCACCCTGCACACATAAAACCTATGCGACTATCCAAGTAGCATGCAAGTCTGTAGTTATGAGTGAGATCTGGATATGATTTTGGTAATATGATTTTAAATCCTCACTACACATGTGGAACTTGACCATGAATATGGCACTAACTGAGCAATTTGGATAGACCTTTAGTATTTGTGAAAGAAGTTTACAAACCCTCAATGGAATGTTGCTACTTTTTTGTTTACCACTGCCTATGTGAATAAAATATTCATATACTGTTTTTTTCTTACTGCATCTTAAGAGGGTAAGCTGCAACTTTGTTTTAATCAGATATCAGAGCTTTTTAAAATTAGGAGAAGACAATACAATCTGGTAAAGTTCACATGTAGAGCTACATTCAGAGTCAGTGACTATATCCAAAAGTTATGTCGAGGACCAAATTTTTTAGTGCATTGTACTTAAAAGGAGCTGAAAGCATAGAAGATGAATGCTTTTTCAGCTTATCCTTCAAACCGTGGAGATGGTGTCTTTAAAGGAGAGTGCACTGAGTTTAAAAAAAAAAAACACTGAAAATGGGCCAAAATAAAGAATGTGTGTAATTTTTTCAGTGCATCATTGCCTGAAAGTTTGCTGTACAATGAAGATGCTCCTACTCTAAGATCATATAGAAGTTTTTTGGACTGAACTGGAAAAGCATGTCCAAGCAAGGAGGCACACAAACCTATTAGAGTTACGCTAGTTCTGTCAGGAGGAATGGGTAAAAGTCTGGCATTTGGAGAAGCATTTGGAAGGCTACCCCAAGAGTTTGATTCAAGTTCAAGGCAATGCCTCTAAATACTAACAAAGTGTATGTTAACTTGTGACCCATTGAAAATCTCATAAAGTAAATAAAAACTGATATAAATATTTCTCTTAGCTATTATTTTTAAGTTAGCTTCAATGGAAATAAAAAAGACACCCTAATTGAATTAACACAGGTAATGTATGGTAATATGTGTGGAATTGTAAAATATTAAGTTTGAATGTCTTTAGCCTAGGTCTATGTAAACCTTTAGCCTTAGCTGTATGTATATACCCTACAATTAAAAGAATGAATTTGCTGCTGGAAAAATCAGACTAATAAATTCCACTATAAAGATAGCAATGAAATTATTTACTTAGTATTAATTTGCTTAGTCTATTCATTTTGATAACTAAGAGGTATTTTGTCTTCTCTTTTTAATGTAAAGACACATAAAGCCTCCAATATTGACTGACGAGTTTTGACATAAGCCTTTTCTAAATTCTCTAGCATTCTTTATAAAAGATTTATGCAATTCTTCTGACTATGCTATAAAGGCAGTATTCACTATTCACTCTTTAAATGGTTACATCATTTCAAAGATGTAGATACAGTATATTCAAACTGTTGACTTAGATAAATTAGTAGAACTTACTTATGCTGTTTGATTTTGCAGTGTGTAATCAGAGTGCATGTGAGGCCACTTCAATGGACTGTAAATTTGGACAGAAGTTGGTGTCATACTTCAGACATGACTCATGCTGTCCAGAGTACACCTGTGGTGAGATTAACATAATGTTTATGTTTTTGTGTATTTGTATGTGCATATATAGTAACAGTACTTTCTCTGTAGAGTGTGATCCAGACCAATGTGTGCTAGATGTCCCTGTATGCCGAGAGGATCAGACACTAATTGCCACTCGCACTGAAGGAAGCTGCTGCCTGGCACACATTTGCAGTGAGTCCTTATTATAAATGTGTCACTTTTAACCAGCGACTTTGTTTGTTTTCTCCTCATTCTCCAGTTTCCTCTCACCTACCAAAAACATAGCAGTAGGCGGATCAGCTGTACTGAACTATACTGTATTGAACTGGTGCAAATGAGTGAGTGAATGCCCTGTGATGGACTAGAGTCCCATTTAGTTTGTATCCCTGCCTTGGCCCAGATTTCACAGAACAGGCTCCAAATACAGATAGCTAGCTTACTGTGCTTTGGGTTTGACAGTTGAATCTCTGGAACTAAACCTGTGCTACATGCTGTCTAATAACACTGTTTTCTGCTCCTTAAAACTGTTTTTAAAGTGGTATCAGTGAACAAAAAAATAAATGTACCACACAATGATCTTTTGATTGTGATTTCTTCATACTTTCTAATTTTCTGAAAATTATATGAATTGTAAGGTGATTTCTACCTTAACACTCTCTGTTCTTGTGCTGGCAATCAGTGTGGCATAATACTGTCTGATGTCATATAGTAATTCATCAACTATATGGACCATGTTCTGACAGTTATATCCCTGTGTCTCTGATGGAGGATACACGTTAACATCCACAAAAACAAAAGTAAGCACTGATGTGTATTTGTTTGTTTTGTGTATTTACTGCAGTGTGTGACATATGTTCAGAGGTGATTCCGGAGTGTATAGATGGAGAGCTGCTTACTGTGGATACAAACAGTACTGATCGTTGCTGCCCCATATATCACTGCTGTAAGCCATGTCCACCTCCTTACACTGTCTTATACACTGACACAAAACACGGTATATAACTATAGATACTCCTAGTTATTGTGTGTGTGTGTGTGTGTGTGTGTGTGTGTGTGTGTGTGTGTGTGTGTGTGTGTGTGTGTGTGCACGCACAGTGTGTGAGCCTTCCAGATGTTCAGTCATCACATGTCCAGTAGGAATGGTTGCTGTCTCCACTATGGTTCCAAAGCAGTGCTGTCCATCACAGGAATGTAGTAAGTAATTTCTTTATTCTACCTAAGTTTGATAGTGAAAAGTATTTGAATGTGTGTGAGAGAGTTTGTTCACAGTTTCTGATTGGCTTAGACACTTTATCCGAATAATGTGTAGGGGTGACTGTCACACCCCTACAGCCTATGGAGAGCATTCAACATGTTGCTCAACTCGGTCAAATTTAAAATATTGTTCAGAATAGAGGTTGCTTGGCTTAATTCATTGCTTTTGTTCATGTTGCCCCTGCTTCACATCCCTTATGATTGAGGATTAGGGAAGGGCCCAGTGAAGGAGGGAAAATGGTGCTGGAGGCTCTAAGCCAATCAGAAACTGTGAATTCTCTCTCTCTCTCTCACTCGCACACACACACACACACACACACACACACACACACACACACACACACACACACACACACACACACTCAAAGTCTCTCTCAAATTCTGTCTCATGCACACACTATCAAAGTCTCTCTCATACACACCCAAAGTCTCTCTCACACACTAGCAAAGGTTAGAGGTTTAATAGTGTGTGAGAGTATGGCTGTGTGTGAGAAAGGTTTGATGGTGTGTGAAAGAGGTTTTGATAGTGTGCGTAAGTGATTTGAAATTGTGTGAGAGAGAGACTGATAGTGTGTGAGAGAAGTTTGATTGTGTGTGAAGGAGGTTTGATATTGAGTGTACATGGTTTGATAATTGTGTGAGAGAGTATGATAGTTTGTGAGGAAGAGTATGGTAGTGTGTGTGAGAGGTTTGATAGTGTGTGAGAGTATGGTAGTGTGTGAGAGAGATTTGGTAGTGTGTGAGAAGTTTGATAATGACTGTGTAAGAGGGTATGATAGTGTGTGAGAGAGAGATCACACTTGTGTGGGAGCATGCGTGTGTGTGTGTGTGTGTGTGTGTGTGTGTGTGTGTGTGTGTGTGTGTGTGTGTGTGCTTGTCTTTGGTGTTACCCACACATCTATAAGTATGTGATTTTTCTCTTTCAGAATGTGCATGCGAGAGAATCTCTCAGCCTAAATGTTCACTGGTAAGACAGTTTAGTCCAATTATTATTTGGGTTTACTTACTCTTTTTTGGCTTTATTGTTCTTTTATTCTTTTGCTTCACATTGCAAATTAATTATCCCTCTCAGTTAAGGCTTTTATCAGTTTTAAATTAATCTAATAGCCAACATATTGGGAGGAGTTTCATGTAATGCTTCAGTGAGGGACTACTTTTAATTTCATTGCACATAACTCTTTAATTTGATATTTTGTAGTTCTTTTTTCCTGTCTAATCTACTGTAGTGTAAGTATAGTAATCATAATGTAATGTGATGTACAGACAGGTGACTAATTAAAGGAGAACCAATACAAACTGTCTTTGTATGGTACAATACCATTCTTCAATTTTTCTTGGTGAATGGACACCATTCTTTCAAAAAGATATTCCTTCAGTTGGTTTTTGGTGAAGCTGGTGTGGAGTCTCAAGACATTGTTCCAAAATCTCCCATATGTATTCAACAGGTTTCAGGCCTGGTGAGTGTGAAGGCCATTGCATATGATTTACATAATTTTCAAACTCATCAAACTGTTCTGTGAGGCCTTGTGCCTTGGAGATGGAGACACTGTCATCCTGGAATAAACCACATTAAACAGGATAGAAATTTTTTATCATAGGATAAAAGTGATCAGTCAGAAGAACAATTGCATTTACATGCCATATCCATCCTATTATTAACTGGCTAATAAAATGAAATAAAATAAAATAGTCACATGAAAATTAGAGTCAATTACAATACATTAGACCTGATAACTCCTATGAAGAATCAGAAACATAAACTGGACTGTTGAAGATTTGAAAAGCATTGCATGTTTTTTTTTTTTGTTGTTTGTTTGTTTTTTTGTTTGATTTTTTAAAAATGTTTACCTGTCCAGTTTTGGTGAGCCTGTGCCCACTGTAGCCTCAGGTTCCTGACTGATGGAAGTGGAATGCAATGTGGTCTTGTGCTGTTTTAGCTCAAGGTTTGATGTGTTGTACATTCTGAGATGCTTTTCTGCTCACCACAGTTTTAAAGAATGATTATGTGGGTTACTGTAGCCTTCCTGTCAGCTTGAACCAATTTTTCCATTCTCCACTGACCTCTCTCATCAACAAGGTATTTCTGCCTGCAGAACTGCTGCTCATTGGATGGTTTTTGTTTTAAGCACCATTCTGAGTAACTCTAGAGACTGTTGTGCATGAAAATAAAATATATATATCAGTTTATGAAATGCTCAACCAACAACAAGTCACTGAGATCACATTTCTTCCCCATTCTAATGTTTGATGTGAACACTGGCCTGTATCTGCATGATTTCTTGCATTGCACTGCTGCCACGTAATTGTCAGATTTAAATATTATATGAATGAACTTAAAACAGTCTCCATTTTGCATTCCAGCATAGTCTCGTGTTAAAATGTGGAACTCATACCCTTCCCTGAAAGTGGGGAGCACCTCATAATGTGAATACCAAACCATGCTAGCAAAATGCCTCCCATGGCATAACAGAGCCCCTGTTTTTACCTTTAATTTGTTACCCATCTGTATATTCTTAATATGCACAGTATATCTCTTTACTCCAATTTTTCTTCTGTCATTATCTTTGCCTCTGTGAAAAACTTCTTAAAATCATTTCTCAGTTGCTTTTAGTGAGTTTTGCTTGAGTTTTATTATTCATGGAATATATAGCATTTGTTTTGTATAATGCAGTCGTGGCCTAATGGTCTGCGAGTCGGACTTGTAACCCAAAGGCGAACCTGAAGGTCGTGGGTTCGAGTCTCGGGTCCGGCAGGGATTGTAGGTGGGGGGAGTGAATGACCAGTGCTCTCTGCCACCNGCCGCAGCTAAAATGGCTGCCCACTGCTCCGGGTGTGTGTTCACTACTGTGTGTGTGCACTTGGATGGGTTAAATGCTGAGCACAAATTCTGAGTATGGGTCACCATACTTGGCCACAAAGTCACTTCACAATAAAGTTAATATAAACAGTGTATTCACTATATCTCCTTCTAGTTTACATTATATAACTCCCTGGAGAATTTTGAACTGTGGTCTATTTCTGGATAACTAATTATCATTCTCTGCTTTTGTTGCTAAATTATCTGATTAAAGACAATGAAAAAAATGCCATATACATTACATTCAAAAATCTACGCTAAACATTCTGAATATTATGTACAAATCTAACTGAAATCAAATGCTAAAATTTTTTTTAGTTAGTGATCACTACTGGGTTAAAGAGGAGGTTGAGAACGAGAAGTTAACTGACATAATGACATTATGCCACACTACAATGTGCAAGCCATCTGAGTCTTTTTCCCCTCTATGTTTTAAAGGGCGAGAATTTGCAGTTAGACAGAGAATTTATGGCATACCCTGAGAATCACTGCGGCTGCAAACGTTATCATTGTGGTGAGAACAAGTAACTGAAGCTAAAACTGTCTCACAATAAATAGAATAGTTCCATTTTAATTGGTAAAAAATAATTGCATCATAATTACTTCATAATATTGTATGCATTTGTATTAGTCATATTTACTGTGGTCTTTTTGTGTGTGTGTGTGTGTGTGTGTGTGTGTGTGTGTGTGTGTGTGTGTGTGTGTGTGTGTGTGTGTGCGCACCCATGTACACAGTGAAAACTGCAGTGTGTGTGGACGGAAAGAGGGGAGTAATGAGACCAGGACAAACCTTGATGGAGCACAGTGCTTTGGGAGTCTGTTATACCACAAAATGCACACACACATTTGACTCTTCCACCGGCTTCTACCTCATAAAAGCAACCAGTATTAACTGCACTGCACAGTGTCAGCCAGTGAGTACTTCTACAGATATACATAGTCAGGCACAGAAGCACAGAGAAACGCATAGGAAAAAATAATACATTTATACACACTTGTTAAAGAGGACCAGAGAAATATATTCAAAGGAATATGTGAGTTGTATCTAGTATGTATCTAATTCAGACATACTAGTGCAGTCCATGTTATTGTCCATTTTTCCAAATATAATCACAATTTCTATACATACCTTTTTATAAATATTATGTGCTCTGTATTTCAGAACCAGGTTTATGTACCCCCTAAAGACCAGAGTGCCTGTTGTGGAATGTGTAAGAATGTATCCTGTATGTACTATAATGACACTGGATCCCTAGCTTTGTACAAGGTGAGACAATGATTTTGATGCCATAAATCAAAATATATACCAAAAACCAAGGGGAAACAGGCAACAGTTACTTAAATACAAACAGAAGACACAAAACAATAAAAAAGGGGATTATATAAAAACATAAAACTTAGCACAAACATTCCAAGTTTTCTGCCTTCTTATTTTCAAGGGTGGAAAAATCTTTAGCATTTGTTGTTTTATATCTTTTTCAAACCTTAAACCATTAATATGAGTAGTACAGAACTAGTACCATCATTGCTGTTTTGATCCATGCCCATAAACCCATTACTCAACATTTTCATACTATCTAGAATTCACACCAGATCTGTAGCATAGAACCTGTCTGCGTTCCACATGCTCCACTGTACAGCCTGCATGAGCTTTCACCTCACAGGACTGAAATGCTGAGTAAAATTGCTGTCTACTGTGCTTGATGCCATACCCATTTCTAAAAATTATTCAGAAATGCATCAGGTATTGGTCTTTAGTGTGATTCAATAATTGACTCCAAATCCTGAAATGTATCACTCAGTGTAGACCTACAAATATGTTGAGAAAAGAAAGGTTTGATGGAGTGCAAAGACAAGAAAGATGACAGAATAAGTGCAGTATATTGACTGCACTATACTACTCTTACACATACACTGATCAGCCATAACATTAAAACCACCTGCCTAATATTGTGTAGGTCCACGCTGTGCTGCAACTCTGACTCATTGAGACATGGACTTCTCAAGACCTCTGAAGGAATGCTGTGGTATCTGGCACCAAGACGTTAGCAGCAGATCCTTTAAGTCCTGTAAGTTTGGAGGTCCCATGGATGGGACTTTTTTGTCCAGTACATCCCACAGATGCTCAATCAGATTGAGATCTGGGGAATTTGAAGGCCAAGTCAACATCTTGAACTCTTTGTCATATTCCTCAAACCATTCCTGACCAAGTTTTGTAGTGTGCTGAAAGAAGCCACTGCCATTAGGGAATAATGTTGCCATGAAGGGGTGTACTTGATCTGCAACAATGTTTAGGTAGGTTTTACCTGTCAAAGTAACATCCACATGAGTGCAAGGACCCAGGGTTTCCCAGGAGAACATTGTCTAGAGCATCACACTGCCTCCACCAGCTTGCCTTCTTCCCCAGGTAAGTGATACACATGCACCTGGCCATCCAAATGATGTAAAAGAAAACGTGATTCATCAGATCAGGCTACCTTCTTCCATTGCTCCATGGTCCAGTTGTGATGCTCACATGCCCATTGTAGGCACTTTCGGTGGTTATGGTCAGCATAACTTTTTCTACAATTTATGCTACAGTAGCTCTTCTGTGGGATTGGACCAGATGGGCTAGCATTTGCTCCCCACATGCAGCCTTGGCCACCCATGACCCTGTCACTGGTTTACCGGTTGTCCTTCCTTGGACCATTTTTGGGAGGTACTAACCACTGCATGCCAGGAACCAGGAAACTGGTAATTTCATAACTGGATATGAAGAAGGTGCTACACAAAGTTAACACCAGAAAAGCATGCAGTCTGGACAACATCCCTGGACATGTTAAAAATCTGTGCTAACCAACTAGCAACAGTCTTTACCACCATTTTTACAACCTCTCCCTCAACCAGAGTGTTGTTCCCATATGGTTTAAGTCCTCCATCATTATTCCTGTCTCCAAAACCACCCGTCCTGCCTCCCTGGAAGACTACCATCCTGTAGCACTCATTTCTACAGTGATGAAGTGCTTTGAAATGCTGGTCAGAGACTACCTCCTCCCAAGCTGCCTAGACCATTACAGCTTGCATACCAGTCCAACAGGTCCACAGATGACACCATCAGCCACACCCTACACCCTGCCCTCTCCCACCTGGATAAAGGAAACTATGTGCAGATGCTGTTTCTGGATTACAGCTCCACCTTTAACACCATCGTCCCCTCACACCTCTGCAAAAAGCTCCAGGATCTGGGACTGAACTACTCCATCTGCCACTGGATTCTGTACTTCCTGCCTGCATGCCCCAGGTGGTCAGGATGAGAAACCACACTTCCACCATGCTCAACCTCAGCACTGGATCCGCTCAGGGCTCCAGTTATCAGCCCCCTGCTGTACTCCCTCAACACCAGTGACTGCATGGCCACACACAGCTCCAACAAGGTGGTGAAGCTTACCAATGACACAGTGGTGGTAGGCCTCATCACCAACAATGACGAGAAGGCCTACTGAGAGAAAATTAATATCCTCTCCACATGGTGTCAAAATAACAATCTCTCCCTGAACATCACCAAGATTAAGGAGATGATTATTGGCTACAGGAATAAACAGATGAGGAACTACAGCCCCTGTTGATCAACAGGGCCTAGAGGGTGAGCAGCTTTAAATATCTTGGGGTCCATCTCACAGAAGACCACTCATGGACTACATACACAAACAGCTTGATGACAAGGGCACACCAGCATCTCTACCTTCTACGACGTCCGGCCAGGTTCAAGGTCTCTCACCGTAAAAGGTGCTGAAGCCTTTTACAATGGGGCTGTGGAGAGTCTTCTCAACGGAAGTATCACCACCTGGTTCAGAGGCACCATGGCTAAGGACCGGAAGGTGCTGTCCAGAATGGTGAGGGCAGCGGAGAAGGCCATCAGGACTTCTCTCCCCTGCATCAAAAAAATCTACAACCAGCGATGCAAGACCAAGTCCAGGAGAATTGTAAAAGACTTTCACCACCCTGGACACAGTGTCTTCTCAGTGGTCTTATCAGGGAAACGCTACCGGATCCTGAGGACCAAATAAATAATTGTTTTAATAATATTAAATTGTCTCTTCCTTTTAGGTTACATCATATTACTTATAATCTACCTCAACAATTTGCTATTTCTATCCCTGGAACTAGTTTATGAGTGGAGAAAAATGCAAACAGAACCCTGAAATCAAATAAGACAGAATAAAGTATGTTATTAGTCTAGAAAGAGTTTTAAACATTATGAACTGCACAGTATACAGTATATTTTACTTCATATAAACAAATTACAACAACTAAAAATGTTTATGGATTTAAATGTGAATAAAATGATCAACAATCCAACATTTCAGTGATATTGTCTTTTAGTAAAATGGAATGAGATTTCTTACATATTAGAAAGATCATGTTTTACACTGTTGTAAAATAACAGTACATTGTTTTATAAGTCATTGTACTGAATGTTTTGTGAAGTTACCAGAAATGAAATGTTCGGAGTGAAAAGAGAAAAAATAATTGTGGTTACCTTTCTGCAATATCACACAGTCTGTCAGCAGAAAGCAATTCTGTGAGGCCCACACATGACCATATTTACATTAAAATGCTTTTCTCTTGGATAGACTAAAAGACATATAAATCAATCCATATTGTTGCTATAAAATGTTTCCCCCAAGTAATCATAAAAGTACTGCAATTCTTTCCTGTATTCAATGTGATATGCTATGAAAAGTTATCATATGTGTTGCTGTTCCAGCCTGGGAAGAGCTGGGTGTCTGACTGCATGCGCTATGACTGTACAGACACACAATCTGGACCAGTACTGGTGTCCTACTCCTATAGCTGCCCCCCTTTTAATGAAACAGAGTGCTTGAAGGTAAACAAATACTCATATCCATTTTACTAAAAAGACATTATATTAGGGTTTGCATTCTGTTTCTCTTATGGTGGTGCAAATGACTTATTTTAATTTATATTTAATTTAATTTAATTTAATTTATACTTCTATTTGTTTAATTGTTTAATTAAAGTGTGCTCTGTCCTGTGTTATATATCCCACTGAAATTTTGAAAAATCATGTAATAGAAATTTTTACTTATGTTGCCTATCCTTATATGTGCAATCTTTAAGGCTCTAAAGTAATTTATGTATCCTAGATTGGAGGCACAGTAATGACATACATGGATGGATGCTGCAAAACATGTGAGTTCTATCCTTATATTATGGTATCTATTTAAGTTAGTTCAAAGTAAAATGATGGAATTTGTCCTATCAAATTCTCTAGGATTGAAAGATATTTTACCATAAAAGTCATACTGTACATCACTCTGTTTGTCTACAACAGACAAATCTGAGCTAAACTATTGTAGTGTGATTGTTGCCCAACAAGGAATTATTATCTGCACATATTTTTCAAGTATTAATGATATAAATTCAGAAATGTTGTCTCTTTTATTACTTTCGATTCACTGGTTCCAAAATCGTTGAGGGTACTCATTCCTATGTTGTTTAATTTTTGTTAAATATTGAGTATCTTTGCTATTGTTTTCATTGAAGAGTTTTAAATAATTTAAATACATATGGGGCTCTATTTTTGTGGCAGCACAAAATTGTCAAAATTTAATGAACTAAATAAACTAAATCCACACTTATTTTGGTCTAGAGAAGTAGATGCTGGTAAAAGACTATTTTTTTAACTAAAAGTAAGCAATCTAAGTCCTGTCCCACTTCTTAACACCCAGTTTTGTGGATGCCCACTTCAACAAAAAAAGAATGAATTATTGTATCCATAACACCCCAGCTGTGGGTTCTAAAAACCATCACAAAAGCTTTAATAATGTGTCTATAAAGCACATAAGCTCCTGTTTTATACCAGTTATGAGGCACTATGGAAGTGCATATATTTTTAGAAATCCATCTAAACAAAATTAACATTAACAAAATTACATTACAATAACAACCACAATACTACAAAATACTACAATTACAAACAGTTTCTTTTTTTCTGATCTTTGCATTAATCTGTGTATTTGATAATTGTATCCAAGGCTCTTTGCTTATTACAGTACCAATAAAATATAAACATAACATGTAATGACAAGTTATTTCTACCACTAGAAATCATTTAATCATATGTAATTACTGTGCTGCACTAGAATAAAAATTTTGCTTAATGGATATAAAAGCAGTACACCTAATCTTACCTCCTAATACAATGACACTAAAAACAATGAACTGTTTCTGTTCCTTATTTTAGTGCATATGATATGATCATGAAAATAGAGCCCGTGATGTTTAATTTAAAATAAAAAATAAAAAAGTGAAAGAAAACTTAAACATATTGTTATGCATGCAGGTTTTATAGATTACTGTTTAATAAATGGATAATGCCTGTGTAATATGACTATAACAGATTGTACCAATCTCTTCAGGCACTGGACACTCAATCTTCCCCTTCCCTGTTAAAACTCTGAAACCCACCATTAGTACTAACTGTGACCGAGGTACCCAAAACATATATTAGTTATTAAGGCTCACCATCACCATTGTTGATTCCCAACAATGTACTTCCCCATTAACATACAGGAAAATAAACCTATTTAAAAAGCGCTAATTACTGAAATAAAGAACATCCCATTCTGTTTGGAATTAGTCTAAACATATTACCTTTTTAATAATAATCTTTCCCCATTTTGCTCTGTTGGGCAGTGCATTGTTGATTGCCAACAATGTACTGTTGGTAGTAGCCAGCTGGTAAATTTTGTCTAATTATTTGCATGATTTCTATAGCCTGGGCTAATTTTGTTCTATGTGTTGTGTTTATATTTGTGTAGTCTGTTGGTTCTGTGGTGTAGTAATCTTTTGGGTGATATGGTACAGTGATGAGTCTAAAACATTCTGACCCTTAATAGTTTGTTTGCATGAGTACATTTCTTCAATTACCTGATAAAATAGTTTTATCTGCAGCATTTATGATTCTGCCACATTACCCAAACCATTACAGCACTTTCTAGATCGTAGTTCTTCTTCTAGTTTTCATTGTTTTTAATTTTGTAGTTTTTGGGGTGGTGGGAAATTTATTGTTTTTGGTTTTACATTATATTGTAGGTACAATATCATAGTATTTTCATGAAAATATTTTAGTGTTAGATATTATGCAGCTAAGTGGGGAAAGAATAATGTTCACATAAATGGTTAGATTGTGTATGCTTCTCTAAATTTGGTACCTCACTAATTATTGTGGGTTAAAAAGCTTCCTTGCTTTTTAATATTGTTAAAGCTAAACAATAGTTGTGAACCCTGCAAAACAAATCAAAAACAGGGGATTATACTTTGTCGCCTAGCTTTAAAGAACAGTTCATGGAAGCTTGAGGGGAGGGTTGCCAGGTTTCAGC
Organism: Pangasius macronema; assembly: GCA_037577455.1. Taxonomy (NCBI): domain Eukaryota; kingdom Metazoa; phylum Chordata; class Actinopteri; order Siluriformes; family Pangasiidae; genus Pangasius; species Pangasius macronema. The sequence continues at coordinate 12,817,681 of CM074969.1, forward strand.
AAAATTCTCACCAAAACTACAACTCAAAAACTGCACAAAAAGATCTGAAAATAGCTGAAACTACTGAAACTAAAAAAAAAAAATGATCAGCACAAAATAGGGCAGACAGATTTATCTCAATTTTCCAAGTTGTTTTGTGGGAAACAAGTTAACAGTGGTGCATTTCTGATTTGCAATTTATCTGCAATACATGGACATACAGTATATATGTGGACATAATACATATGAATACATAAGAATTGGGTGGTCCTCACCAACTTCTATAAACAAATAAGCTTACTTCATCATCAACAAATGTGACTCCCTCCATAATAGCAGAACTTTTAGCACTTTTAGTTTGGTGTTCTGGAGCACTGAGGTGTGTGTCTACATCATGCTAAGATGAAAGGACATCAGCCATGACCTCTTGTTGCTACTCATCATTTTGGGAAGGGTTATAAAGCCATCTACAAGCAATCTGAAATTCACCATTCTACAGTGAGAAGGACTGTTTACAAATGGAGAGACTTCATGACAGTTGCCAATCCTTCCAGGCTGTTCAATGGCTATTGCAAGTGTTGAATGGGCAGGTTGAGTTTCTCGGTGAGTGCTTGATCAATGAAGTTTCCAACAGCTTCAGAGTCGATCATTGCTGAAACAGTAAAAAGACTCATACAGCATACAAAATTCCTATCTCCATGAAATGTTATCTCAGCTGAGATAAGGATTCATGGAAATAGGAATTTTGGTAGAATCACCTGGTAGACTCACATGAGAGCAAGGCACTGGGGGAACTCACTTGGGGGCTTGTGGAGAAGCTTTGACGGTTTAACAGAGCATGCCACTCAGTGCCTCGGGCAGCCACAGTAATTAAACAATCTCTCCCTTTGACACTTTTGGTGTTCCACAGGTGTGATTCAGGCTTGTCCAAGTTGCATAAGCTTGCATCAGCGACTTGGGGCTTGGGAATGAGTTTCACTTTCACATGGATCCTCTCTCAGTTGTTCAACAAGAGAGCCAGATGAATCGAGAGGTCAACGAGTGAGTTAAGGGATGTCTGGTCATCCTGGCATGCCAGTTCAGTAAGGAGGATTTGGCTCAAATCTGGCTCAAATTTTAACACAAATTCTGCAGCACTTAAGTTACACTGCTTAAGTGGAGTTTCTCTCCAATCTTATGAAAATCCACGGTCACTTTCAGGACAGCGGAGACACTCGGCGCATGTGGCAGGGCATCCAGGTGATCACAAACTACAAGACAACATC
>CM074969.1:12819024-12833220 GCA_037577455.1 Pangasius macronema
CCGATGGCGGTCGTTGTTAACCCGGGCCTCGACCGATCCGGTATGAAATTCGGAGTACTGACAATTTGCATGATTAAATTTGGCAACGTTTTACACTGGATGCCCTTACTGACGCAACCCTCTCTATTTATCCAGGCTTGGGACCGGCACAGAAGTCACTGGACTGTGACCCCCATGGCTAGATTAATCACGTTCAACATATTTTCCAAATAATTTGTATAAGCAAGAAATAAAATAATAAATTATTGCACCTTTAAATATAAGGTATAATAATAATAATATATATCCATAGTATGGTAAAATCCATATCATGGCACTACATCATTCACATTAATTCAATGTAATGCCAGTAAACATCTCTGCAATTGCATTTTGAACTAGTTTGCAGATACACCTTTACAACTATTCTAAAAGGTTCAAACATGGTTCTCTTATTACAGTTCAGGCCATTTTTCCTATGCCCTCTTGTCCATTCAGACATTTTGTCCATATGTCCCACCTTCCTCTCATTCATCGGGTTTTTATTGTTTTATTCACTTAAACCCATTTTTATTAGGTTCATTAATTTATGGATTTATTCATGCTTTGTGTGTGCCTTCTTTTATGATCAGAATAATTTTATTCACCATATACATTTACATGTATTAGAATTTTTTTTTTTTTTGGTGTTTGGTCATGATACATTCAGTACAGTTTACAACACACACATCACAGACAACATAATACACAACACAATTATCATCCTAATTTCCAAATATTGCATCTTAAACAGAAATTGGTAGACTTAGTTGTAATTTATATTACAGTGAAATAGCAGTAGAAATAGCAGTTTATGAGCTTATGAATGCTTATGATATGATATACATATTTTATAGCAGTTTATGAGCTTATGATATACACCAATCAGCCATAACATTAAAACCACCTGCAAAATATATAGTGCTGCCAAAACAGCTCTGTCCTGTAAAGGCATGGCCTCCACAAGACCTCTGAAGGTGTGCTGTGGTATCTGGCATCAAGACGTTAGCAGCAGATCCTTTAAGTCCTCTAACTTGTGAGGTGGGGCCTCCATGGATTGGATTTGTTTGTCCAGCACATCCCACAGATGCTCGATCAGATTGAGATGTTTAGGTATGTGGTATGTGTCAAAATAACATCCACATGAATGCCAGGACCCAAGGTTTCCCAGCAGAATATTGCTCAGAGCATCACACTGCCTCCTCCAGTTTACCTTCTTCCCATAGTGCATCCTGGTGCAATCGCTTCTCCAGGTAAGCTATGCACATGCACCAGGCCATCCACAAGATGTAACAGAAAACATGATTTATCAGACCAGGCCACCTTTTTCCATTGTTCCATGGTCCACTTTTGATGCTCATGTGCCAATTGTAGGGGCTTTCTGAGGTGGACAGGGGTCAGCATGGTCTACACAGCCCCATACTCAGCAAGCTGTGATGCACTATGTTTTCTGACACCTTTCTATCATAGCCAGCATTAAGTTTTTCAGCAATCTGTACTACAGAAGTTCTTTTGTGGGATCAGATCAGACAGGCTTGCCTTGACTTCCCACCTGCATCAATAAACCTTGGATGCCCATGACCCTGTCGCCGGTTCACCTTTTGTCCTTGCTTGGACCACTTTTGGTAGGTACTAACCACTGCATACCAGGAACACCTGCAAGACCTGCCTTTTGGAGATGCTCTGACCCAGTTGTCTAGCCACCACAATTTGGCCCTTGTCAAAGTCACTCATATTCTTACATTTGCCCATTTTTCCTGCTTCCAATAGATCAACTTTGGGAACTGACTGTTCACTTGCTGCCTAATATATCCCACCCCTTGACAAGTGCTCTTTTAATGAGATAATCAATGTTATTCACTTCACTTTTTAGTGGTTTTCCTAGTATGGCTGATCAGTGTATCAACAATATATTTAATAAATAGCAATAAATACTATTATTTATTAATAATAATAATAATAATAATAATAATAATAATAATAATAATAATAATTGTATTATTATTATTATTATTATTATTATTATTATTATTATTATTATTATATAACATTAATCTAGTTATCTAGATTATCTAGTGCAGAACACCAGAATAACACCAGAAAAGCATGTGGTCTGGACAACATCCCTGGACATGTTCTAAAAGTCTGTGCCAGTCTTGACCACCATTTTTAACCTCTCCCTCAGTATTGTCCCCACATGTTTCAAGTCCTCCACCATTATTCCTGTCCCCAAAACTGCCCATCCTACCATCCTGTAGCACTCACTTCTATAGTGATGAATTGCTTTAAAAAGCTGGTCAGAGACTACGTCTTCTCCTCCCTCCCCAGCTGCCTAGACCCAGTACAATTTGCATACCGGTCCAACAGGTCCACAGATGACACCATCAACCACAACCTACACACTGCCCTCTCCCACCTGGACAAGAGGAAAGGAAACTATGTGGGGATGCTGTTTGTGGATTGCAATTCTGCCTTTAACTCCATTGCGCCCTCACACCTCTACAAAAAGTTCCAGGATCTGGGACTGAACTCCTCCATCTGCCACTGGACTCTGGACTTCCTGACTGGACGCCCCAGGTGGTCAGGTTGGGAGACCTCCTCCATGCTCTCCCTCAGCATTGGAGACCCTCAGGGCTGTGTCCTCAGCTCTCTGCTGTACTCCCTCTACATGAGTAACCGCACGACAACACACAGCAACAACAAGCTCGTGAAGTTCACCGACGACACTGGTGGTAAGCCTCACCACCAACGATGGTGAAAAGGCCTATTTACAGGAAGTGAACATCCTCTCCACATGGTGTCAGAATAACAATCTCTCCTTGAACATCACCAAGACTAAGGAGATGATTATTGACTATGTGAAGAAGCAGGTGAGGAACTATATTGGGCTCCATCTCACAGAAGACCTCTCATGGACTACACACAAACAGCTTGGTGACAAGGATACACCAGCATCTCTACCATCTACTTCTGGCCAGGTTCAAGGTCTCTCTACACTGGCTTTCCACACTGGGGTCGTGGAGTGTCTTCTCACCAGAAGCATCGCCACCGGTTTTGGAGGCACCACAGCCAAAGATCGGAAGGTGCTGTCCAGAGTGGTAAGGGCACTATAGAAGGCCATCAGGACTTCTCTCCCTTGCACAACAAACATCTACAACCAACAATGCAACACCAAGGCCAAAAAAGACAATGTAAAAGACTTTCACCACCTAGGACACAGTATCTTCTCAGTGCTCCCATCAAGGAAGCACTACCAATTCCTGAGGACCAACACAGAGAGACTCTGTGGCAATCCGGCTCTGGCAATCCGGCTACTGAATGTGGACACGATAAGTCTGAATTTTTCTACCTCACACACACACACAGACACAAACAGTTGCACTATGGAAAAAACATTTTTTGCACACTGCATAAAAACTCTTACACTGTACAGCTCTGTATATTTCTATACAGAAACAGTTGCAGTATGAGAAAAGAAATATTTTTGCACACAACAGCTCTGTATATCTGTTTTTTAAAACATATTCTATTTATGCATATTCACATTCAACATTTCATTCCTCTAAAGGCTGCTAAACTTTATCATATAGTCTACTAGATTTCATTATATTCTATTTTTATTATGTATAGTTGCATTGTGGGACGAGGCACTAAGGAAAAACATTTCATTACGTCACATGCATGTGATATGTATGTGACAAATAAAGAACCTTGTTTCTACAAAACTTACATACAGTTAATACAAAAAAAGTTATATCAAACACAAACTTGCAAAAAGCTTCATACTAAAATGTGCAAACATGAACAAGTGAACCTAAATGTGAACACACAAATCTGAATGTCAAATCTCTGCATAACAAGATACACTATATGTTCAAAAGTATGTGGACAACAAGGTGTGACCATCACATCTACGCATAAGCTTGTTGGACATCCCATTCCCAGCACTTGGCAGCCCTGCTCTGTGAGTTTCTACCACTTCGTGGCTGAGCTCCTACTGCTCCTAGATGCTTCTGTTTCACAGTAATAGAACTTACAGTTGACAGGGGCAGATCTAGCAGGGCAGAAATTTCATGAATTGACTTGTGGCAAAATTCTACTGCCAGTGTTTGCCTATGGAGATTCCATGGCTATGTGCTTTATTTTATGCAGCTGTTAGCACCGGGTGTGGCTGAAACACCTGAACTCAATAATAAAGCTTAATTTTATGTTACAGCTCTACAAATTATTTTCAGGAATATTTTTCAAGATTTCAGTATTTTATTTGTGACTAGAGAGTTTTTACGGAGTTGTAAGGGATCCATATGGTGTACATATCCATGTTGAGCAGTGAGCAAATGGCCTGAGCAAAGAAGCGTCTCCTGAGCCTCTCAGTTTTAGCCATTAGACTACAGATGCACTTGCTGATTGAGCAGGTTGAACAGACAGTTAGCGGCATGGGTGTTGATGATTTTAGCAGCTCTTGTATTGCATCGTCTGTCATAGATGTCATGCAGAGAGGGGAGAGCAGACCCAGAGATGTGCTCAGCTAAGCACACCACTCTCTACAGGGCTTTGTGGTCCTGGGTTGAGCAGTTACCATACCATGCTGAGATGCACTGAGTCAGTAGAATGTTTTTAGGATTGTTGGGGAGACCCTGAATTTCCACAGCAGTATCAGATGGTACAACTGTTGTCTGGCTTTGTTCACCTGTGCTTAGATTAGATAAGTTCAAGTCAGGTCCTCAGTGATGTGTACTCCAAGGTACCTGAAGCTACTCACTCTCTCCAAGGGGGTCTCGCTGAACTCGAGTGGGGTAGTTCCACTGCTGACATTCAGAAAGATACAGTTAGCCTAGCACCAAGCTTAGAAGAATAGTGTTCTGCTAAAGTTTTTTTAAAGAATTAAAGTTCAGTTAGCTTTAATATTTCCACCAATATTTTATAGGAGTTATTTCTTTATTTATATGATAAATAAACAGCATGGTTAATGAGGTGATTGACTGATTTGTACATGGCAGCTTTGTTGCATTTCCTAACATGGAACTGAACAAAGCCATGTCCAGGTCTGCTGTAAACAGACCCTCAGCGAGGAGTTCTTTGTGGTTTCTGCTAACTTGCTCATTTTGATGTCTAACCTAGCTAGTTGTACAGATATTATAACTAGCAAACCGATGTGGGTAAACAAAGTCATAGCACAAACCAAAGCAGCTAACACTAGCTAAATTTCATTATAATCTATGATTTACTGTATGACCTTAGTGAATACTTGAAGTAGCTTGGTAAGGTTAGCCAGTCTCTACTTTTTAAACAAACTGCACTGAAAGAATGAGTGGAGAATAAAAGAGCACTTGCCCATTCAGATGGGTAAATTACTGAAGGTGTCAGAGCTAGATGAAAATCATGGAGCGCAGTGATTTTTTTCCTCAAATTATTGTTTGTGTTGAGTGTAAATGTTGACTGCTGTTTACCAGTATATATTCCAGTATATTTTCAGTTGGTACCTTCCATTAGCTACTTATACTTTTAGTACCTTGATTAAAATGATGGATAATTTCGACTTCCATTTCAACCCTTGAATGATGTTGAGCACACCGTGAGGCTTCCGGGGAAAACAGTGGAGGTTTTTGGGACCTCTCACACTGCAAATAACAGGTGCTCTAGCCACTTTCCCTAATTCTGCACATCATCATGAACAAACTTATGAATCATGCTTTTCAACGTTTAATTGAATCGTTCCACCATCCCATCGGTCTGCAGATGATAAACGCTGGTGCAAATCAATTTAATCCCCAACAACTCGTAAATCTCACGTAGTATTCGTGACATAAACATGCCCTGATCAGTCAGAATGTCAGAGTTTTGGTCCTTTTTTCTGTGTTTTTTGTTATGTTATTTTTTTCCCCACTGGATGTCACCCAGCCTTCGTTCTTCCTTGTTGTAATTGGTTTCATTGCTTTCACCTGTGTCTCGTTCCCGTTTAGTGTATTTAAGCCGTCCCTTTTGCCTTTGTTCCCCGCTTGGTTATTGTTTTTTCCTAAGCCCCTGTTATCTTGCTCCTTGCTCCTCTTGAGTTAAATATCTTCTGTTTTTTTCCTAGTAACCTTGCCTTGTTTTTTGTCTTTTATTCCCTGCTTCTCTCTTTAGTTTTTGGCTGTTTTCAGTTCCCAGTCTCATCTCCAAGAATCTTTTTGAGATTCTTTGCCTCCTTATTTTCCCCGTTTTTTGCCCTTGTGTTATTTTCTTGATTTTTTGTAATAAATTCTTGTGCACCACCTCAGCATTTGCATCATGGGTTCACCGCCTCCTTGTGGTTCAATGGTAAAATGTCCGTTTCTGGCACTGGAGACCTGGGTTTGATCCCTGGTCTTGAATCTCTTTTGGTCTCCCAACTCGGGAGATAACACAGAAGAGTGCTACCTCAATATAACGTGTGGAGATGGAGATGTTGTACAGAGGCACTGCTTCCAGGTATCGTGTTGCATAGTCCACTAGAACCAATACAATGAACCAAGCGATGCCCTCATGCAATTTGATCTAATGGCCCGGTGGTGTCCATGCCAATTCTTCTGAACGGGACCTTGATTAATCGGAGTGGCTGCAAGGGTACTTTTGGGGTGGCTGGCGGATTCACCAGCTGACATTCGCAACATGCCGCGCACCATCTGCGACCATCGCCATGAATGCCCGGCCAATAGAAGTGGGCCATGAGACAGTCCAGTGTTTTATCCTACAGCTCCAGAAATGCTTCTGTTTCGTCCTGTGGTCCCATCTTGGTGAGGGCGATGTGGGGCATGGCCACAGCGGCCACCGGGTTCGCAGCTGGGATACTGGCCTGCTGGACCAGGTCCTGGAGCACCTGCCTATCCACTGCCTGGGTATCAAACAATTCTTTGATTCACTGCTCCTGATCTCAGTGCAGCTGGAGGAGGACCTGATGCTGGATCTAGTGGAGGCTGGTGAGGGACATCATGATGTCGAACTCCATGATGGCGCCTTCCTCAACTTCCCGGGTTTCAGCACCAGTCTTACAGGTTCTGACGGAAATGAGGATGCAGGAGGCAGGCTTGGGAACAACTTGGGCGTTTTATTCTCCAATTTCACTTCCGCTTTCAGCAGTTTATTTTACTTGTGCACACTTTCATGCGCATGCTCTGTGCTGGATCGAGCGAGCGAGTGGTCTCTCTCTTTCTCAAAGCGATTGTCTCTCTCCTTTTTTTATCCTCACCCCAGCTCACTGCAACACAGAACACTCGTTATTTGAATTGCCTGCAGGTGTGCATTCCTTATCACTCAGCTTCTCTGGCTCCGCCCTACATTCACAAACTGGCACTCGACCACGACCCAGCTTCCACAGTCATCAACAGCTGTTATTTTCCTTGGCCGACATGTTCGATATCTGGTTGTTAGTCTGGTTTCTTTCTTTTTAAGGACATTCCAAATGTTGTATTGGCAATGCCCAGTGCTTGTGGAATGGCTCTGATTGAATTGCTCTCTTTTCTCAGCTTCAAAATGGCTTGCTTTTTCTTATCCATAGACAGCTCTCTGCTCTTTGTTGGTTTATCCTTTTTAACAAAAAAAAATGTAGTCTTCACAGGTTACACCCAGGGCTCAAACCCAAGTAGACATTCAGAGCTATTGATTATTTAAACAATCAAACTAGTAGCATTCTTTTAAGCAATCTCTCAATCATAATAATGAGATTCAACCCTATCAGAGGAGTTATCTGAAATATCTCTGCACATTGCCCATTTGAGGGAGATAACCTACATTTTAATATTTGACATTTTCCCAGCAGTCTTTCAGAGACCTGGTTGTGTATGCTTAGAAATGCAAGACAATGGGGGACAGTTTACATGTTAGCTGCAGACAGAACAAACCATGACAACAAACACTGGAATAGTTTCATTAAATATTACAGGTAAACATACAGGTAAACCCCTATCTATTGGATAATACATATTGATAAAACGGTGCTTATTTAGCAGCTATGGGCACACAAGTTAAAATAAAGATTTGCATTGGCTTTACAAGCTCTTAAACCCTTAATTACTCAGTTATGTGGCTGAATTAGACTATGCCTCACTTGTAAGCTGCTTTTAAAAAAAGAACTGCCACATAAATAGCTGTATGTGGAGAACACTTCATGCAGATTCCAAACTCTCTGTTCATTTTTCACAACCTTCATGATATAATTGAGATAATTGAGATGGAGAAAATCTTCATCAATATCTACTCTACTTCCTTTGTGATTAAGCAAAACTAAACAACCCTTGCTCAAGCTTACTGTCTTTCTGGTAAAGATAAAACTTATCAGCATTATACTGTATTTAAATGTTTAGTCCAGCATACTACCTATAACTAAGTTACCTAATTACACTGATCAGCCATAACATTAAAACCACTGACAGGTGAAGTGAATAACATTGATTATCTCGTTACAATGGCACCTGTCAAAGAGTGGGATATATTAGGCAGCAAGTGAACAGACAGTTCTCGAAGATGATGTAGTCGAAGCATTAAAAATGGGCAAGTGTATGGATCTGAGCGACTCTGACAAGGGCCAAATTGTGATCGCTAGACAACTGGAGTGGTTAGTACCTACCAAAAGTGGTCTAAAGAAGGAATCTGGTGAACCAGGGACAGGGTCATGGGCATCCAAGGTTCACTGATGCATGTGGGGAGTGGAAGCTAGCCCATCTGGTCTGATCCCCCAGAAGAACTACTGTAGCACAAACACGATGTCTGATGCAATACTATGCTCTGGCCCCATCCCAATGTGGCATGGCAATGTAACTTGCAGCAGGTTATGGTCACTAAACTGCTGGATTTCAAGGTGGTGTTCCAAAAACAATGTGGGCTTTGGAGTACTTCTGAGTGCAAGACTGGCCTTTTAGAGCAGGATGGTATCCATCCCACTCGGGAAGGTGCTGATCTCATTTCTTGCAGCTGGCTCATAGTCTCAGAACAGGCCTAGTTAATCAGTGACAATCCAGAGCCGAGGCTAGGGAACAGACAAGCAGGCTAAACCAACCATCTGCTAGACCATCACTCAGGTTCCAACATGTGTCTGTTCTCTGAGCTAAACAAAAATATAGAAATACTCACAAAGTCTGTTTTAGTAACCTAATTAACAGAAAATTAGATCATACTGAATACACAGCTGGCATCTTAGCTGAAGCTGGATTGGCTAAATATTACTTTTGGTCTTCTAAAGCACTTATTGTAAATGAAACTATTACTGATGTACTGTGTTTAAAAGAAACTTGGATTAGACCAAAAGAGTATGTAACATTAAATGAAGCTAGCCCTCTTGGATATAGCTATATACATCACCCTCGTCAAACTGGCAGAGGAGGAGGTGTCAGTTATTTATATTATATATTTAATGATATTCTCAACATTACTCAAAAACCCAGACATGAGTTCAACTCATTTGAAGTTCATTATACTAACAACATATGTAGCCATAAAAAATAAGTCAAATCAGTCATTTCCATTAGGAGTAATCGATAGTGATTTCAAGATTAATTTTGATAAGCCACAAGATCCTCTGAGAACTGTGCTTTTGGTCATTCTAGATTCAGGAGGGGTTAATCAGATCATTATAGGACCCACTCATTATGGCAACCCACTCTTGATTTATTGACATTTAAATATAGAAAACACACTACCCCATGCTGAAGCTGTCTCAGATCATTAATCTCATTAAAAATGCATTTTAGTCATAATATATGGACTTCGATACACTACCACATCAAGTATACAATCATGTAAGCTACTGTAGGTAGGTTTATTGAAAATCTCCCAGAGTTGTCAAACTTGATTGGTTCACCATCTGACCGCTCAGAAGTCAATCAGGTGACTGAATACTTCAAGTCAATATACTCTCTAGATAATGTAGCCCCACTTAAAAGAAAATAGAGTAGCAATGTTAACCTGGAACAAAGGCATCACAGAAGCAGAAACAACTAACAGTATGTGGAAGCAGTGACAAAATTGAAAACATTAAGCAAAAAACTAATTTCACAATTTACTTTTCAAAATCATCATCTTGTGTACTAGATCACTCACCTACACATTTCCTCAAAGAGATACTAACAAGCAATTGAACCTCTTCTAAAAATATTCAATTCTTCCCTTAGCATTGGCTATGTACCTAAACCCTTTAAAGTAGCAGTTATCAAAACCCAATTAAAAAATCCGACCTCAACCCAGGTCAGCTGTCTAACTATAGAAAAATATCAAAACTCCCTTTTAGGTCTAAGATAGCTAGCACAGCAGTTAGGCTTATACTTGCATAGGAATAACATTCATGAAATCATGAATGAATATTATTCTGAATGTACTAATGTTTCTATAGACTTCTGAATTCATTCTGCTGCTACCATTTAGTTACATTTAGTTATTTAGTTACATCCTCAGTAAAGATTTGTGAGCCTGTTTCCGAAGCAGCCATGAAAGTACCTCCACCATGCTTGACTGATAAGCTTGTATGTTTTGGATCATGAGCAGACCCTTTTTCGCTCCACACTTTGGCCTTTCCATCACTTTGGTAGAGGTTATTCTTGGTTCCAGAACTTTTATGGCTCATCTCTATATTTCTTTGCAAATTCCAATCTAACCTTTCCAATTCTTACTGCTGATAATTGGGTTGCATCTTGTGGTTTGGCTTCAATATTTCTACTCTCTAAGTCTTCTTTGAACGGTGTATTGTGATACCTTTACCCCTTTCCTGTGGAGGTTGCTGGTGTCACTGACTGTTGTTTTTGTGTTTTGTATTATGTATACAAGGGGGTCTCATAGTACCTCTTCTGAAACTGTAAAACTTTTGCTCATAACGTTTTTCAAATGATCTTTTTATTCTTTACTCTCTTTAATACTAATGATATCACCAATCATATGAGAGTCTTTGCTGATAAATCCCATACCAGATCCCAGATGTTTGCATGAGAATGTCAGACAGACATATGCTGATTTCATCCTCAGCAGTTCTTTCCACAAAGATAGTGTAAACTCACAGTTCATCATATCAGGCACACCTCTTCCACTTCAACAAAGCAGTGTCTTCTGCTTTGTGAAAATGTCAATTGTTAAAAGTGCTATACAAATAAAATTTAATTGCGTGTCTTTGTCATCATCATCAAAGGCATACCAGCATAGCAGCCATTCATAAATTTCCATAATAAGTTCATCTCTTTGGACCATGACGTTCTGGATAAAACAGACATTGTCATTTGGGGAGCATTTGGACAGACAGTCATAATTGAAAATGAGTTATTTTCACAAGCATTCAAACCATCCAGGCATAAGTAATTTATGGCTAGGGCAGTAGTTGAATCACAAACATATTATGCGTTTCTGTTTGGTTTGTCCCTGCATCACTATGCTGCTCAGTGTAGGACCATAGCATCACATAATCTGCTCTTCTCTTCAGTGCAAGCCTTGGTAAGAACTCTGAGCAAACCATGCGTTTTGTTTCCTCAGACAGACGTTTTCGGCCCAGTCCACAAATTTTCTTTGGAACTCAGGTTAGGGCTTTGTGATGGCCACTCCAATACTTTCACTTATTTATCTTTAAGCCTTTGGAGGTATGCTTAGGATCACTGTCCTGCTGGAAGACCCAGTTGTGACAAAGTTTGAACTTTCTGGCTGATGTCTTGAGGTTTTGCTTCAAATCTACACACCCCTGTTAAAATGGCAGGTTTTGTGATGTAAAAAAAAAAAAATGAAACCAAGATAAACCATGTGAGAACTTTTTGCACCCTCAAATTGCAAATTACAATGTAAAAAAAAAAAAAGTGAAAAAAAAAATCAGAAACATTTTATGGGAAAATAGGAAAAATAAAAAACTTACAATAACCTGGTTGCATAAGTGTGCACATCCCTAAACTAATATATTGTTGAAGCATCTTTTGATTATATTACACCACTCAGTGTTTTTGTCTAAGAGTCAGCATGGTATATCTCAACATGGCAATAGTTTCTCACAATTTCTTGCACAAACATTCTAGATCCATCAAACTGTAAGGGCATCTCCTGTGCACAGCCCACTTCAAGTCACCACACAGATTTTTAGTTGGATCCAGGTCTGGGCTCTGGATAGGCCACTCAAAAACATTGATTTTCTTTTGGTTAAGCCATTCCTTTGTTGATTTGGATGTATGCTTTGTATGCTTTTTTAGCATTGTCATGCTAAAAGGGGAAATTCCTTTTCACCTTCAGCTTACTAGTACACTATGTACTGTATGTTGTAATGACTCTGACTCTTTTCAGTTATCTACCAGTTACATATTCACATGAGTGAAATAATTAATCACCAACAGAGTTCACTTTGCTAAGCCAATGGACCCTCACACATAAGTAAAAGCACCCTCAAAAAGATATGAGAGGTCAGAGGAGAATGGTCAGACTGGTGTAAGCTGACAGAAAGGCGATGGCAACACAATTAAGCAATCTTTACAACTGTGGAGAGCAGAAAAGCATCTCAGAATGTACAACTCATCAAACCTTGAGGAGGATGGGCTACAAAAGCAGAAGATGAAAGATTCCACTTCTGTCAGAAAAGAACAGGAACCTGAGGTTACATTGGACAGCTGATGATTGGATATTTTTTTAATTTTCAGTTGTCCAGTATTAAAGCAAAGAATAGGCCTAGTCAGACAAGTATGTCTTGCATGAAGTATAACTGCATGAAGGATGGATGGATGTTTGCTTTGGGTCATTGTTGCTTTGGGTCATCTTCAGCTTACTAGCAGACACCTGAAGGTTTTGAACTAAAATTGAATGGTCTTTGTAGCTATTCATGCTTCCCTCCACCTTAAAAGCACCAGTTCTGGCTGAAGAAAAGCATCCCTAAAGCATGATCCTGCCCCCACCATGCTTCACCGTTGGTGTGGCCTTCATGGTGTTCCATGGTACATCTAATGTTTTGAAAATTTTTGTACCTTTCTCCTCGATACCCTTCAACAGTGGGACCCTGTACAGGCTTTTCTAAGCTCTTTGCAGACCAAAGCTTCAGAAGTCAGATGCAACCAAGAAGATGTGAAGAAAATCCTATAGAAACAGCTGGTCTTATTTTGGGGTTAATTAGAAAAATTTTATTGATGACAGCTGTATGATAATGACTTTTGAACATGATATTGAATGTGATTGGTTCATTCTGAACACAGCCACACACATATGCAGCCAGGTTGTTGTAAGTTTTTTATTTTTCCTATTTTTCCCTAAAATCTTTCTGATTGTTTTTCATTTAAGTTTTATACATTGTAATTGCACATTGAAGGTTGAAAAAGTTCTGACATGATTTATCTTGGTTTCATTTCCATCACAACAACCTGCCATTTTAACAGGGATGTGTAGATGTTTTATATCCACTGTAGCACTGATTAAGGCCAGAAAGTTTAATTTTTGTTTCATCTCACCAGTGAAAACTCCTCCAAAAAGCTGGTGGTCACATGCAAACTTTAGTCTAGCGTTTTTATGCCAGTCTTAGGGTAGAGGCTTCTTCCTTGCACAATAGCTGTTCAGGCCATGGTGGTGTAGACCTCTCTTAATGGTGGATGTACACATTTGGTAGCTGATGCCTCCAACCCCTTCACTGGTTAATTTGTTGCTGTCTTGGGGTTCAGCAGAACCTTTTGGACTAAAGTTCCTTCATCCCCCTTAATTTCCTGAATTAATCCTGGTTAATTAAGAAATTAATTAAGAAATCCTGGTCCCAAGATTTCTATATTTGCATACAATTTTTGTACAGATGTTCGAGATACCTTTGGTTGTTTGGAAATTGCTCCTACAGAGGAACCAGACCTGTGGAGGGCCATCTTCTTTTTCTGAGGTCTTGGCTGAGTGGATTGGATTTTCCCATGGTATCATGGGCACAAAGGCAATCTAACTGAATCTAACCCAGGTGAGGATAGGTTCCCTTTTGAGTCTGGTTCCTCTCCTCAAGGTTTCTTCCTCATGATTTTTTCCTTGCCATATATATATATATATATATATATATATATACATACACACACACACACACACACACACACATACAATGAGGTCAATAAGTATTTTGCAAGTTCTCCTACTTAGAAATCATGGAGGGGTCTAGAATTTTCAGCATAGGTGCATATCCACTGTGAGAGACAGAATCTAAAAATAAAAATCCGGAAATCACATTGTATGATTTTTTTAACAATTTATTTGTGA
>CM074969.1:12840089-12868456 GCA_037577455.1 Pangasius macronema
CCATTGTGGTGGTGTATAGAGCCAAAAATGTTAGAATTGTGTCAATGTCCCAATATTTATGGACCTGACTGTATTTCACAAGGGCATTACAGGCCATTGTATGAGGGGAAAAAAGAACATTTGCAGGTATTCCAGACAGCCTTAAAAACAATTATATTGACTTACATCAAAGTCTACTTTCTCTCCTTCTGGGATTTTTGGTGCACTGGGTCTGAACAGACAGAGATGAATGTGTATAAGTGACACACACACACAAAACAGAGTTTGGAGTTTTGAGAGTTTTGAGAGTTTTTTGAGAGTTTTTTAAAACAAACATACTGTTTCAGTCCACAAATATTCATTTGTAAATATAGGGTTATATTATTCTTCATATCACTGTATATTGCAGCATACTTTGCTTATTAATATACTTCTTTAATTTGTCAGAAGCGAGTTATTTAAAATTACTGAACTGAATAGTGTAACATTTAAAGAGCATTTAATGGCACAGTTACTAACCTGAATTTTGGCTTTTCCTCTATATATAAGAAGATGAAACAGGAAGAGGAAGTTACATTATTAGGGCAATTTTGCTTATAAATTATCTAATGAGCTGTAACAATGTCATTATTTTGTTAAATCCTTATGTCAAAAAGATACATCTTTATGTTCTGCTCAAAACTCTGTAGCAATACAAGACAATAACTATCACAATAAAGATAGAAAACATACATACACAGTATGTTGGAATATGTTGAAATACTAAACATACCAAAAACACAATTTTAGCAAAAAAGGGTAAAGAGGTAATAAAACATAATAAATTAATATTTCATTAATGGTAGTCAGCTATATTTATCTGCTGATAATATTTATCTGCTGTAAATATTAAGAGCAACAAATAAACTTCTGCCACTGTCCTACATTGACAGCAATCTTAACAGCCAAACTACACTTATGCATCGACACACAAAATGGGCCTAAGATTCAGATTTTCACATTTTTTATATTATTGCTTTTTAACAATAATTATAAATATGAAAAAAACACTGCTACAATTTCACTAGTATATGTTTGTGATCAGATACACTCATCACTTGTGTTGTAGATTTTAGAACATATAATAAAGTGAACTCAGTCAATTGTACCAATAAAAATATAATATTAGTAAGTGTGAGTGAACAAACCTCAGGACCACCATTTCCTCCACTCTAGCAACTCATTTATTCACTATGCAGGTAAGTGTTAATATTAAGCATCATTAAACATGTATCTATGGCTTGCTGGTACTAACACACTGTCAAGAATATGGGAGTCCTAATTAATTTGGGAGTTGTTAAATAATCTTAACTATCTGGTCTAAAACAAAAGCTTGTAACACCCAAATGATCATTGTTTCAAGCAGATAATACCCAAACATGTCCTCCAATATTGTGGAAGATTTCATGCAAAAAGAAAGCAAGGCTGGAGTAAGTAATGGGTTTGGTACACAGTTAATGTAAATGTGAGCACTGCATATTCCTTCACCCTTTTTACACCTTCTCTGAACATTTGCCAAAGTATAGGCTGTGTCATTTGTAAAGTATAGAGCTGCAGAATTGCTATAAGAGTTGTGTACATATATGTTGTTCTCATTTGTATGATCTCTCATGCATGGGTGACCTTTCCCCTGTGCCTCACCAACAAAGAGAAGTACAAATTTACTGTAGGAAAATTACCAACATACCTTCCTCTTCATAGGCCTCTGCATGCAGCAAGCATTGAAAGCAAAAGCAGAAAAATAATATTAGCTAGACATGGTGCCTTTTTTGACCCAGAACAAATCTGTACTTTTAGATGCAAAATATATCTGAACACATAAACTGCTGTGGTGATATAGAAAAGAGGTAATAAAGAAAACTCTACATATATGGGGTGTTCCACAAACAGCATCAGCAAATGGAATTATTATTATTATTATTATTATTATTATTATTATTATTAGTATTAGTATTGAAATTGCTTGGAAACACTGCTTTGACAATGTGGCTTAGGTTTAGCCTGGTCTTTTTATTCAATTAGAGTAATAATTCTGATAGAAGGTCACTGATGATTTTAAATGTTTAAGCTTTAACTACAGTGATTTAATATATTACTCTATTATGAAACTGCTAGAAAATAAGACCACAGCAGTTTAGTCTGGTGACATCATACCAGAATTATGTTCAATTAAACTTTGACATATGAAGTGATATTTTTGATCCAAATGTATGTCTTTTAATAGAAGCTTCTGCTAACACCATCAGGAGCAGCAACAGTAAACAGTTTTCCAGTAAGTCAGTTGTCCACTTTATGCTAGTGGAAGCAGTGCTGAGATAGATAGATAGATAGATAGATAGATAGATAGATAGATACTATCTATCTATCTATCTATCTATCTATCTATCACAGACAGACAGACAGACAGACAGACAGACAGACAGACAGATAGGGATCCTATCTAATATAGGCATGTTTCAGTGAACTAAAGTTTGACACTAATTAATAATCAATTAATATTTAAGCAAAATTAATTAATAAATGAATAGATTTTTTTGTTTATTTAATTTAGTGCCTATTACATTTACATTTGATGCAGTTAATGTTGTGCTTATTACATTTACATTATATAGTGCCTTTTAGTCCCACTGAGACACATTGCAAAGCACATATTATAGGCAGTAGCAGATACTCCTTTAGCAAAATTGGCATAAATGTACTTCACAGGCCCACAGTGCACAGCACAGTCCCATACCTAGGATTAGGTTAGATGATCACTTTCAGCGACATGCAGCATCAGTTGTATGAACCTATTCTTGTCAATATCCACAAAACAGCAAGTAAACTTCTGAATTATAATAAATATGACATAAATACATTAATAGGGTTTAGCAAAGACACTCCATCTTCATCAGCCATTCTCCTTTATCAAAGGGAGACATTTTACTTTAAGTGAGCACTTATGAAGAGGTGGTACTAGTAGCTGGCTGGCTAACTGGTAGTGGCTAAATGAGCTAGATACTTTAATGTGATTTGGGGACTCAATTGACCTGCACTGTTGGAAAGCTGTAGTTTTGGTTTCAGGTAAGAATAAGTAGGGAAGGATGAATGAATATCCATGCCACATACCTTCCTCATGCACCTCTGGTTCTGGCTCAGGTTCATCTTCAGGCTCAGCCTCTGGCTCAGGCTCAGCCTCTGGGGCTACCTCTACATCTAATACCTCTTCTAATGCCACATGCAGCGAAGCAATCAGGAGAAAGAAGGTGGTGACAGTTATGGAATTGAAAAATGAAGAGACAGCACAGTTAGTAATGAAAGATGAGGCAGAGTAGGAGAAAAAGAGAACAAGCAAGATGAGTATGTTTGAGCACAAAAGGATGATGGGAGAACTGACAATCATGAGATCCTTTTGTACATGAGATGCCACATTCTATGCTAGAATGAACATTTCTTAACATAAAATGATGTAATACAGCATAAAAATAATAATAACATGCATAACTAGGGTAGTGGTATATCAATACTTAGTAACCTTGTGTTCAAATAGGGGCCACAGAGACACTGTTAAGTCCTTAACTCTCAGCTGCTCAGCTTTATTGCTGGAAATTATCTGTCTTCTCGTTTAAATTGCTTTGGTTAAAATCATCTGAAAAAAGACTAATCCCTGCTTTGGTTCTAAAGCTTAGGTAAGATCTAATAAGTCCTACCATTACGTTATGTTTTATTTTAAAAAGTAATTTTAAAAAGTAATTCATCTAATTATCATTTTGAAGATTGTCT
The DNA here is from genome assembly GCA_037577455.1 of Pangasius macronema. Lineage (NCBI taxonomy): Eukaryota > Metazoa > Chordata > Actinopteri > Siluriformes > Pangasiidae > Pangasius > Pangasius macronema. The sequence continues at coordinate 12,843,870 of CM074969.1, forward strand.
AGCCTGCCTTTTCAATTATGCTTTCACGCTGATTCATGTGAGCATTTGGTTAAAAACTGCAAGTGCAAGTGTTAGTACAAGCACCCTTACTTTTGACACAAGCATTAATTGTGTCCTTAGTAGTCAAACAATTATATTCATCTTGTTCAGCAGCTGAAAATAAAATGTTCTAATTTTAGATTAGACTAACAGCCAGTTGAATGTTTTACATTTGGGAGCTTCCATACAGGCTAGATAAATGTGCTAAATTTAGTTAGTTTTTAGAGGCTATATGGGGGCCACAGAGCCACTAGTACAGTTTAGTTAAGTTCAGTGTTAAGTTCAGTTTTCCCTTTTAGTCACACACAACCAAAGAGAGGTAGTGTTAACCATTGTTATTTGATTATCTAAGGGTGAATACCACACAATGGAGAAACAGTGCAGTTTGGAGTAAGGTTTAGAATCAGGCATTTTTAAAATATTAGAGTGGAAGTGTGGATAAATCAGTATTGTGTAAAATCTATAACATCTTTAGTTTTTCTTTTACCTTCCTCTTCGACCTCTTGATTTACCAGAAAAGAAAACAATGGACACACAAAATTAACATTATAATTGATATTTCTTCAGTAATAATAGCATTCATGCATATATACCAATCATCTACTCAGCAGTCTGCTCTAAGTGCAGTGTTTTTTTCAAAGACAACAGTCCACTCTGTGATTGGTTATTTTATTATTTTATTACAATTAAGCATGAGCTAAATGCCAATAACAACCCACAGGACTTCATTAATGTGTGACCTTTAGAGCAGCAGAACAACACTGCCCCATAGGTGACCTGAATTTTTTTTTATGGATGTTGATAATTAGGTTTCTCAGATTCAGCAGCAGAGGACAACATACCAGTTGAATATTACTTCCAAAAACAATAGTTAGCATTATTTTAACACAATATTTATATTTATAAAATATTTATATTTATAATTTTATAAAATGATTGGCATGCAGGTTCCTTTTATGCAATATTTCTGATTTTCCAGCATGAACAGTAGTAATCTAACATTGTGGATAATATTAATGTGCCTACATTTTAAATCACAATTGGAAAGCTGGGATAGTGTTGAATTAAATGCTAATACTATCACTAGTATTACTACTACTACTACTACTGATATTATTATTATTATTATTATTATTATTATTGTTATTATTAAGAAGAAGAAGAAGAAGAAGAAGAAGTTCAACTCACCCTCAATCCCACTGAAAAAATGAGTAAATAAACATTGAATATCAAATAAACATGATTTCAATTGAATGATGCAATGTGAAACAAAAAGCAAAAATACTCACACATCCTCTGTGTCAGACATAATGTTCGCAGACTTCACACCTGAAGCACAAGAGACATACTTCCTCAGCAATTATAGAATATATTATGAGATTAGAATTTACCTCATGATCAATGCCCTGCTCTTGTCACAAAGACAGAAACAGTTCTTATACTATACTTATAGTGACTCCTAACAACTTGATGAGACAGTTTACTGTATCTGACTCATCAATTGATCTTGTCAGCTACCCACTGATAAATATTGCTGTTTCTATTCGCAATGCTTTATGCAATTTTGGAAGTGTGGTATTGGCAGTTATCTGGTGATTTTTAAGGATTACACTTCTTAATAACACAGCTCTAATGGAGATCAAGTGATCATGAAGAGCATATGAGGGCCTTAGTGCCCTTCTTGGTTGTGTTATGTCATGTAGAGGCTTAGAGCAGCTGCTGAAATTTTGGGGGATTATCAGAAGATCATGTATCCTGTTTCAACCCCTCCATGATCCCTTCTGTGGACATATGAGGAGATAGTCTTCAACAAACATTTATTAAATTAAACAACAGATTATTAATTACCATATTACTGAACTTCTTAAATTAGCACAATGGTTTGAATGGTTAATATGTAACTAATAAAGGCAAGTGGATAAAGGTAGTGTTTATTTTTCCAAATATCTTAACTAATGATTCTTCCAGTGTTATTTATGGAACTAACTACATAGTTGACAATTAATTATTTAGTAATTGTGCAATGTACTATTACCATTATTCCCAAAATCTTGACATCTAGCCTTTGCTAAGTCATTACGGTCACTGCCAACATTGAAGCTACTGCCAGTACAATAGAGTGCAAAGCCATAGAAATTGATTTATAATCACACAATGAATCTGGGTTGGTCATAAGGGACTTAGAGTCTGTTAAAAATAAAGTGATCCTCTCATATATGACTGAATACTGGCTATCTGTTACCATAATAAACCTACTGCTTTCCTGTTAGCTGTTATTACAGTCTCATTTGTCTGCTAATGCTTCTAATGATTAGAACACTAATGATCCTTAATTCCCTTGTTTAGTATATATGAATATCTTATATGAATACTCCAGTAAACTTGTTAGGATGAGGATGTATATAAAAAGAATATAATTAATACCCTAATTTATCTTCATTAAGTCAACAGCTCAAATTATATTTCTTCCTCATTAATCTTTAACAGAAACCATTTACCCCTTCACATACTGATGGATTCCCCAGTCATTTTCACCTAAAATAAACAGACTTTCAATTCACCTCAACATCTTTGGAATCTTACCTCAGAGAAGCAACAAGAGGAGAGTGTCCAGGAGTCTGGCTGTAAGGTTCTGCACACGTCTTCACTTATTTGACCCTGTGTTATACTGATACTTAATCTTCAAAGGACTCGCATTGGCTGAGAAGGTCAGATAGGCAGTTGGGCCGGATTTGCATCTTCAGAACCACCCCAACACACAGTGCTACAAACACCCAAGCTCAATAAGGATATCAAAAGAATATGCTGGATGGAAGGAGAGTCAGGTTTGAACAGCTGAAATGTCTCATTGCTATATATGTCATAATACAAGTCGAGCAAACATAAGGCCTAGCTGATGGTGTGAGAAAGCCTGGGCCATTTACACATCAGGCAGGCATTCAGAAAATGCCTCTGAGAGTTTTAAGAGTACACAAATCTCTCTCTAACTCTGCTGGAAATAAAAGTCATAGCCCATATACAACTGAATTCATAAGTAAATGCCTCTGATTCAAACAAAATTAAAAACTGACACTGAACATTTCAAACATAATGGTTGTCACCACATGCCATGAACTGTTAAAAAATTACTGTCACCCTTGATAAGCAATGATAAGCAAAGAAAATAGTGATCCATGACTATTTCAATTTGGGGAGGGTCAGATAGCCAATAAACAAAACAAAAAAGTTGGCATTTATATTTCTGGTAATCATTTTCAACAATTAGGCCAATAAATAAACAATTAAAACTACAGAGATCATATTAATCTCACTTTGAAAAATGATTTTTTTTTGTTCCTATGAACAGGAAGCAGTGAAACACAAAAAATGTACACCTTCTATAAAGATTCCATTAGATCAACGTGACTCTTCCCAGTGAAGTGAGTGCAGCAACCATATCTGATTGCCCTTCCAGTCAGTCTTAGGGTGAGTCATTTCCTTGTGACCAACTGGTATGGGTTATCCAAGTGTTCAAATACTGCCCCTTGTGGTAATGCCAATTAAAGCCGACGTCTGAGCCAAGGACCTTTTAAGATAAGATAAGATAAGATAAGATAAGATAAGAACAACTTTATTAATCCCCACAGGGAAATTCAGGAAACTATATTAAATTTTACTTCCTGCGGTACTATAAAAGTGCTAAAACTTGTTTATTTATTTCCACAAATTGAGGTTTTTGCATATTAGATTAGATTAGACAAGATCAGAGGCAATGATATGCAGTATATATCTATATATTAAAAATGTAAAAATCATGCTAAGTGGTATTATCACATCAATATTATCTCTGTACATTAGTTATGTTGTGAATTGAATTGGTCACACTGTAAACCCTTTTAAACCATTGTAGGATAAGAGCATAACTAATAATCTGTTCTCTCTCCCCTTGTCAAGCTGAATATGTGCACTCCTTCTGCCTGATGTGATGCCAGTGCCTGATCCTGATACATTTTTACTGCTGTGGCTCCTCTCAACCTACCATTTTGTCCTGATGATCTACTTCCGTTTAGTGATTCTACACTTGTGACTCACTTTCTGCTGTTGCCGATGGACCCACATGTATACCCTATAGATCTGCACTTCCCAAAAACAGTTTAGTGTATGCCCAAGACTCAGCCCTGCATCAGTGGCTAATCTTACCTGGATACTGTAGACTTGGAGCTAAGAAATGGTGCTGTAATCATAAAGATGGCTGTATTTATTTTCTTTTATACTATTTTTCATAGCTGAGTATTCATAGTTGAGTTCAGTGCACATAGTAAGAAGTTAATACTAAAATTGTGCACATCAGTATTCAGACATCAGATGTAACTCTGGACTCAAGTGCTATTCAGAAGTTATAAGGGTGTTATACATGCTAAGTGTTGCTTGGGTAAAACAGAGGTTTGCCTCAGTTACATGTGATTCTGACCTTGAAATTAAGCCCATTTTTCTTCCATGTTATCCGGCCATGTGAGGAGCAGTAGTAAATCCAGTGTCATTATCTGACCATATGATGTAACCACAGTATGTCACACTAAAATTTATATATTGTAAATGCACTCAGAATAACTATAGAATGACATTTGAGGCCAGTATTATATACATAAACATGACACTATTAATTCATTAATTGTATTTCCTTTTTAAATTCCAAGATTTTTTTCTCAAAGAGTAGACAGCATCTTCAATTCAGCTCAATTCAATTTTATTTGTGTAGCAAATTTTAATGCCATTGCCACACAGCAGCTTTAGAGAAAAATATAAATTCAGGATATAAGTTTTAAACATATAAACTTATCATTTTATCCTCTTTGAGGAAGCCAGAGATGACAGTAGCAAGGAAAAACTCCCCCAAGATGATATGAGGAAGAAACCTTGAGAGGAACCAGACTCAGACGGCTCATCCGGCTCAACCTCATCTGGGCGACAACGAATAGTGCAATTGTAAATAATTCTCTGTAACTGTGTACTTACATGGTCAAAAAGTGCAATTGTGCAAGCAAGACATTCATTATTGTTTTCATATGAAGTCTACTTTTTTGAAGTTATCTACTCTTCACTAATGGAGACTTGAGTGCAAAACTGTTCATGGTAATTGCAGTCCTAAAACTATTATAGCAAGACTGTTCATATTAATTGCAGTCAAAGCCATCTTCATGGTTTTTAAGTGGTACCACCCTCAGTAATCTCATTGAGCTTTAGGTTGGCCATGTGGGGCCATCCTCAGCAGCAGCGAGTGAGACTGTCCATCCAAACATCCCAGTTCACCACAACACTCTATGCCTGCGAACACTCTAGGTCTGGTCTTTTAACTATTCACCTAAAATATTCTCAGATAACTATTCTCCTAAAACAGTTCACAAAAGGTTTGACTAAACAAACACTAATTGGAAGGCTGTTCCATAACTGTGGAGCTTTGTAAGAGAAAGCTCTTCCCCCTGCTGTAGCCTTCACTATTCAAGGTACCAACAAATAGCCTGCACCTTTTGATTGAAGTAGGTGTGGTGGAACATAAAAGACCAAAAGTTCACTCAGGACCATTCAGTGCTTTAAAGGTCAATAGTTTAATAGTTTATTAATTTTATAATTAATACGAAATTTATTTGGGATAAGACAGGGGTGATGTGGTCATTTCTTCTGGTTCTAGTAAGGACTCTCACTGCTGCATTCTGGACTAACTGGAGCTTGTTTAAGCACCTACGGGAACATCCAGACAGTAAAGCATTACAATAATCCAAGCTAGAAGTAACAAAAGCATGAATTAGTTTTTCTGCATCATGTAGTGATATTATATTCCTTAGCGATATTTCTGAGATGAAAGAAACCTATCCTAGTAATATTATATACATGAGCTTCAAATGAAAGAATGGAGTCAATAATCACACCAAGGTCTTTTACTGCTGCATACAATGAAACAGAAAGGCCATCCAGAGATACTATGTAATCAGAAAGCTTACTTCTAGCTGCATGTGGTCCTAATACAAGTACTTCTGTCTTGTCAGAATTAAGTAGAAGGAAGTTAATAAGCATCCAGTATCTAAAATCACATATTCCTGAACTTTATTAAACTGGTATATGTCATCTGGCTTTGCTGAAACATACAACTGTGTGTCGTCAGCATAACAGTGGAAGCTAATAGCATGTTTACAAATCATTTTACCCAGAGGTAGCATATATAAAGAAAAAAGCAGTGGGTCTAAAATGGAACCTTGCGGAACATATAAGACCTGAGCTAGGAGAGGGCTGTTCCCTTAATTCCAACAATATTTTTCTAATCTACCAAGGAGATTAGTATGACCAGCGGTGTCAAAGGCTGCACTAAGGTCAAGCAAGGAGACACAAACCTGATCAGAGGCCAGTAGTAGGTAATTTTCCATGTTAAACAGTGCTGTCTCTGTGCTATGGTGTGATCTCTGTGCCTAAATCCTAACTGATACATTTCATGAATGTTATTTCTTTGTAGGTATGAGCATAACTGCTGTGCTACAACCTTTTCTAGGATCTTGGAGATAAAGGGGAAGTTTGATATTGGCCTATTGATGGACAACTGATAGGGGTTGAGGTCAGGACTGACTATGCCATGGGAGTTAAACTGAGGCATTACTCTCATGGGCCAGATTTCTTAATGGGTAAAATTATGAACAACACTTAAAGTTATCTGTAAGTGGTACAGATGACTGATTGGACATTGGAATTATTTTATTATTATTATTATTATTATTTAATTTGACAAAATAGATAAGCATGATAAAATAGCCTGCATCTCAAGCATTTATTTGTTAGGTATTTTCCCCTCGCTCTGAGCGTCGGAGCATTCGGCATGCTCAAGCATGCCCGTAGCGTGACAGCGTGCACTTCCAGGTTGACTTTGCACTTTGTTTACTTTGATGTGTGTTTTGTTTTGGTTCATGACCTGTCTCCACCCATGTCTTGACACTGGTTGTCTCCCCTATGTGTCAACACTGTTCTCACCTGTTTCCATTTTCCCTTTAATTAGTTTATATTTTTAAACCCCTTGAGTCTTTGTCCTGTGTGTATTATTGTTCTGTGTTTGCCGACTAACTTTGCCAAGCCATTTGTTCTGATTTCCTGGTTCTTGATATTGTTATGTTTTCATGTTTACACTCTTGCATTACCTAGTTTATTCTGTTTGCACATGACCCTCGTCTGTTCTTTGACACTGACCCTGATTCACATTTTGGATTTCAATATTATGATTTCATGACCCCGTTGTAGTATCTTGTGGTTTTATTAGTTGTGTTCACAAGTTATTGGAGCATGATATAAAACAATAAAATGTAATAAAAATAGAATGTGCCAGATCAAGTACTATTTAATAAGCTGCCAAGTAATGAAGGTGAAAGTTATATTGTTAAATTAAGCAAAATTAGCTGTGATATGATGATTAGAACATTTTATATTTTTTTTTTTCATGTTTAGTCTTGCAACAGAAAAGATTGACTGTGATTGCCATGGGATCAGCCAGAGTTGGAGTTGAACATAACTCATAGACAGATGTGAGCTTTTCAGAATTACAACACATAAGTATTCATTAGTTGCATAAGTATTCATGACCCTTGAACATTTATACCTTTTTAGTGTTATAACCTGGAACTATATGCTATGACTACACAAAATAGCCCATAGTATCAAAATGGTGGGAAAATCAATATTGCTTTAGCAAGATCAAGGAGCTATCAAAACAATTTCAGGAAAAAGTTCTGGGAAAGTTCCAGTCAGGTTTGCGTATAAAATAATATCCCAAATTTGAACATTTAAATCCATTATTAAAAAATGGTTATGCTTACTGGTGCTGCTTTATTCATGTTTAAAGAATTGAACATAAGTGAGTTAATTACCCCATGTACAGAACTACTGGAAGCAAATAGCTATTAACCTAACTAGAAAGCAATTACAGATTGGAGTTATCTAGGGATTTAGGAGATTTCTGCATGGTCAGGATAGTCAAGATGGTCTCTATTTCTATGGATTTCCTCACTTCACCTGAACCTTCTCTTGGTGGAAACCTTCTCTGATTACTGCTCCCTGAATTTATAGCTAGTGCTTTTATTTTTGGTATGGCTGAGGGATCAGTCACTGTGCCCTGTATCTCACTTGCTACTCTCCACCTAGAGCACTTGGACGTGGATCCTACAGACAACCCCTGCACAGGTAAACATATTTAACTATGATTCTTTGCTCTGGTAATTTTGTAGTAAACATTCACAGAAAGCACATATGTAGTCAGTGCCTGGCACTGTTTAAAATAAATCTACTGTCCAGTCTGAAAAGCAATATTAAAGAGATTAGTCTGGATATGTGTACTCTTTACATAAAATGTATTATTATATATGTAATACATTGGGTCAGTGTGTATAGTGAGAGATTTTTGGAGTTTGTCTAGTTTTTCCCTCTGGCTTTGCATTATCTGATGTTTTATTATGCTACGGAACAGCCCAAATATTTACATTTATATGATGTTATGAAGTAAGATATAATAATGCAAAGTTATTATTATGTTTTACAAGTTAGTTTTACCCTTTCTTTTTTTAAATTTTAAGTAAGTCATGTATCTGACCCAGCACAGCAGATGCCACTGAAATATACTGAACCAATTTTCATGTTCATGGAACTAGATTGAGACAAACCAGTTCTTTCTGACTTTGTGCAATATTATGCTGGATGCCATTATGAGATGGGTAAATCGTGGCCATATAGGGATGTATGTAGTCAGCAACAACACTCATATGGGTTGTGGCATTCAAATGATGCTTGAGTGCTATTAAGGGCTCCTGTGTGTGCTAAGAAAACATTCCTCACACCATTACACCACCACAAGCAGCCTAAACTGTTGCCATAAGGCAGGATAGGTCATGGTATTCATGCTGTTGACACCAAATTCTGACCCTAACATCTGCATGTCGCAGCAGAAATAAAAAAAAATATCAGACCAGGTGATGTGTTTCCAATCTTCATCTGTCCAGTTTTGATTAATTACAGGAGTGGAACCTGATGTGGTCTTCTTCTGTGGTAGTCCATCCACCTCAAGCTTCAGTGTGCATTTCTACTAACCACAGTTGTAAAGATTGATTATTTGAGTTACTCTAGCCTTCCTGTCAGTCCTGGCCTTCCTGCTCTGTCCTCTCTCATCAACAAGGCACCATTGTCAGTCTCTAGAGTTTACAATCATGTGTGAAAATCTCAGGAGAGCAGATTCTGAAATATTTAAACCAGCCTCACAACCAGTGAGATCACATTTTATCATCATTCTGATTAAAATTAACTGAAACTCTGGATATTTTTTGTGATTTTATGCATTGTGTTGTTGTCACGTGATTACATAATTGGCTAATTGAATAATGTCACATTTATTTCACATTAATGAAGTTAAAACATTCTCTATTTAAGCTTGAAATAAAGCAAGTGTAGCATCTCAATGTATCTTTCAAGTGGGACAATTGAGTCAGGACCGGCCCAAGCAGTACTATATACTAGGGGTGTAATGCAATGGCATTATCTGTATCTGTTTAAAGCTAAAAAAAAAAATTAACTATTGTTTTTGTATTCTGAATTCAATGACCAAACCGGATGCCCTGTAGAATTTTGTGGAAAGCTTTCTATCTAACATTACTGTGAAAACAAGCTATGTTTCAAAATAATGTCTTTCCCAAGTCAACAAACTGTTATTCAGGCTACAGTTAACAATCATATCGAAGAATAGTTCCTCAGATTTACTTTATTTTTTGGGTTTGTTACATTCAAGAAAGATCAGAAAAATTCATTGGGCATGCTATCAGACTCTACTATAAAAGTTGACACACTTGCAATGCACAGAAATCAGAAATGCACAGCACTGTTAACTTGTTACTTGTCCTCAAAAGAACTGAGAAAAATATGTGTACCCTTTCCTGTTCCCAAACATTCTGGGCTAGGTTAAAGTTTTTTTGTGCATTTTTCAGTTGTAAAGTAAATATCTTGAGCTCACTTTTTTTGTTTCATCTGAAAAATGGGTTTTCTCAGTGTTTCTCAGGGAATAATGACAGGATTTTAAATAAATAAATAAATATTTTTTTAAATTAACTTTTAATAAATAAAATATACACCATACTTACTTCCAGTTTAAATCAAAATGCAAAAACAAATATTTTGATCACTAAACAGCTTCAGATACAGGCACTACATTATATATAATTTATACATAATTAATATATGGTAATATCTTGGCAGAAACCAGTAATGCTAAATTTAAAATTCTGTGGATATTTTGTTATAATATTGAATAACTATAAAGCTTTTTGGGGCATTTTTTTTGTCTTCTTAGTAAAAATTAGATGTTGAAGAATGTTGGGCAAAACATATTTGTAAATACAGTGCTAGTACACACTACATGCCTAATTTAGTGTGTTTGTTTGTGTTTATCATAGAAATTGGAAGGCTGATGGAAGTAAGCTATCATGGGCAGCCTCTCCTACTCTCCCAATATCCTCCCCCTTTTGCCCAAGCCAAGGAAAAACAATGCCCATCTGTAGAATCTGTTAAAGAAAAATGTAAAGAAGAAAGCAGGCTCTTTTACTCAGACACCCATCTCATTTTGCTGAAGCCTGTCACCTGTGAGTGAGGCCAGTCCAGATGAGGAGCACAGTGATTTCACTACTTCCACTACAGAGATACCACATTCAGACCCTTAACTCAACTACTGCTCAAGAAACAATGCCCATCTGCAGGGCTCTTGACTCACACAATTCTTCTGTCAGTTCCTTCTACCAACGCTGCAGCTCCCCATACCTCAATTCCTATTGTGGTCCTCACAACAATTCAACACCCAATCTGTCCTTGCATACATACTTGCATCCTGATCCGCCCTTTGAGTACCAAATAGCCCCACTTTATACATGTTCTTCTTTTCTGTTTGATGACGTCACTAAGCTGGCCACAGACTTAGATTCTGATCCACTGTCTGAGAGCCTAACATTACGTAATGTTTTACAGACCTATAACAATACACAAGTAATAGAACAAGAATTCCCTGTACCACATACTTTTGCTCAGACATTAAGCCCTTCTGGACCAACCTATTTGGACTCAGAAACATTAACCTTGGCTCCAGTTCTGCCTCCTGTTGCATATTTGGATCCTGTTCTTCCCTTGGTCCAGGAAACAATAAGCCAGTGTTCTAGACATGAACCTAAAAGTACTTCATGTCCACAGGGTACTCGCAAGATTTTTGCAGATAATCATGTCATGGAAACAATTCTCATGGAATCTTGTGTGCCACATGATACTACTCCCAATATTTTAGAACTAGAGAACTCATAAAATTTTCCACAGAAGAAGGTTTATATTTCATTTTATGAAATATCAGAGCCACCATTCAAGAACAGAAGCAGATCCAATTCAACACGGACATCTATATATACTACCCCAGGATCCAACATGGGTGGTAAAGGATGTGCAATAATTTCACATAACAATTCTAGACATAAAACACTCATTGATGTAACCGGGGAAAAAAAACCTGATGACTTCAATGCTACTACTCTTTTATCTACTTCCCTCCTTGGCTTTTCCTCACCCAAGGAAGTGTCCAACTCTGTTGCAAACACTCAGGGAAGAAAACCTGATAAAAATCACAAACCAGCATCCCCTATGTCCATTAATGTAAAAAGTTCACTTCAGACAACAATTAATGATAACAATCCCAAAGCAAGTATAGAGGATAAAAGGATGCATTTTAAGGAATACTTAATTAAAAAGCTGTCAACTCTTTCACCTGCAGTTTGCCCAACAAGTTCATGTGGGGTGCTTGACTCTACACCTATGCAGGGGTATCAAATGCCCAAAACTGAGACTTTAACCACTGCTCCCTATACCTACAATGCCCCAAGCACTCCTGTCTATTGTTTACACCAACCTTTAGTAAGGTATTTTGGTGAACAAAGGCCTAATGTTGCACAAATTCAGTCTAACATGGATAAAATTAATTCAATAGACTATGGATTAACACCAGCAGGATGTATTACTTATGCTGGAATCCAAAGAAACACATTTAACTCTACTTTGCAATCTCTCTTTAAAACGCCTGATGATCCTAAACATCCACCCTCAAAATCACCATCTGGAATAACACATGATACATCTTTCCTACAAACTGTTTCCAATGATCTCAAGTCTGGCATCTTAGAAACTCTTATGCCACAAACTTCAAGACTACAGATGCCAATGTCAGATTCATCTGAAATGACAATGGATATATTTTCAAATATTCTAAGCAATCAGGCAAAGACACAAATTCCTGACTTATTAAAGATAAAAACTGTCAAAATCCCTAACACAGATAAGCAAGAGGCTAAATCTGCAATAGCTGTTAGTCAGTCATCAGCATGCCATGGAAAAAAGGCTGCAACCCTTAGAAACGCTTTCAATTTTGCAAGTACTGATACATCTTCTGCTCATATGGTGAAATAAAGCCAACATTTCCAAAGGCACAAACACATATTCCAAAAGCAAATATAGCTGGATAAACAAAAAAAAAATATCAATGCAAAATATTCCACTTCAAACAGCAGCAACAGAGAATGTATCGAAATCTACATATCCAACAGAAAATTTATACCCTGTGCTAACAAGATTTACACAAGATTCTTCACAGTCCAAACAGGACTCTGTGCCTTCAGAGACAAAACATACAAACAAGCATATTTCTATTACAGGCTATCTGACTGAAAACCTTTCCAGAATCATATCATTGGACAATATGACATCAGTAAAAACCCAAAGTAAAGTCATTACAAGGCCTATCAGTATTAAAGTATGTCTGGTCCCAGTCAAACACAAACTCACTAGTTTTCAAGACCCCATTAAAGTTGACATTGTGGTCAAAGGAAAAAATTATAGTAAATCCAATATAAAATCAGCTGAAGCTGGTACTGCAGTCAAGAATTTTGTCCAACCCCTGAATGACAAAAACTTCATTTTAAATCCCTTAACACTGCATGCAGGTTTTATAAAGTCAAGTAGTACAGAAAATAACATTGCAAGCCAGCTACTAAACAAACCAGACTTTCTCACACCCTGTACAGCTACTGACATAGAAATTACTGATAAATCAAAGTGTACCATAGAATCAGAAGCACAAAGGAATGATAATGAATTCAGGTTGAGTACCACTGCTAAAGGCTCTTACATTGTAACTGATTTCTCTAAGCCTCAAGAGTCAGAGTTTCAAAGAGATCCCACCACTAATGCTCTGATTACAACCTCTCACACTGGAGCTCTCATTGTGAGTAGGAGTGATTTGTCTGATACTCAGGATAATAATAATAATAATAATAATAATAATAATAATAATAATAAAGAGATTGAATTTAGATGTTCAGAAGATATTATGAAAAAGGTTATAAATAAAGCAGACGTAATACTTAAAATTGCAGGCACAAGAGAGATGCCTTGGGGTCTAAAGAGAAAGATTAGTCATTGGTCTGAAGAAATACATGATAGTGGATCCTGAACCACCAAAGTTTCCAGAGCCAGAAAGAGAGAGTGACAAACTTTCCCTCACAGGAGACAGTAACACAACTTGTAATGAAAGTATGTTGATGCTGAAGAGGAATCTGGCATTCATGAAATAAGGAAAAAGGAAGGGACCCCAAGAGCCCTCAAAATGTGGGATGCTGTACTCTCCCGGATGTTCTCCACTAAGGAGAAAATCATGAAACAGAACAATGTCAAGGAATTTAAAACAGAAAAAAGTAAGATATCAAAGAACAACTTCTTGGAAATCTCAGCGCCTGCCAGTCCTCCTTTATAGCCCATGCTTTGATGCCCGTAAGCTAAAAGAAGCAGCTGCAAAACCTCTTACAAAAATTGCTACAGTATTTCAGAGAAGGCTGCTACATCATAGAACTGAAGGGGAAGATTCCAAAGACTTTAATAGAACAGCTAAAGAATTTGGCATAATTTAAAGAAAAAATATTACAAAATATTACAAATCTGATCTAGAAATAATTTTAAACATACTGAAAATTAGCCAGTTTGTAAGGCTGTCACTAAAAGATGCACCACGCTAGAGTGAAGCTTTGCTAAAAAGACATGATGGACTAAGACAGCTACAGTGAAAGGGCAGAGTTATGTCAGGTCCCTATGGGTGCTCTAAGAGTAACTGATATGTTCCTGAAATTTATGGAAGATGACTGACAGCCACAGCTGAACAGACTGTGGCACACAGTGTAGTGTAGAAAGAGAAAAGGATAGAGAGAATGGGGCAGAGATACAGTATGTGCTGAGTTAGTGAGGAGGCAAGGGTATTACATTTTACAGCAAAGGGGAAAAAATGCCATTTGCTTTTTCAGTGCTTGCCTTTAAAGGCACTATTGAAAAATAATGTCTAGGATGCTTTTCTACTTTAATAAACCATAAATATATTTTATCAAAATGACATGGAAATATTTTTACTTATGTTAGTTTATAAGCTTGACTTTTCTGTCTGCCACCAAAAATCATGCTGGCAGAGCAAGTGTGTGTGTGTGTGTGTGTGTGTGTGTGTGTGTGTGTGTGTGTGTGTGTGTGTGTGTGTGTCTGTGTGTGTGTGGTGATGATCTGTGACAGACTGGTCCTCACCTCAAGACATCCTGTGTTCCTAGGATAACCCGACCAGCATATGCATATGCTGTAAACCAAATCGTGCTTTGTTTTGTTTTTTTCTTTTTGCAATTTAGCTACTTTTTTATTTGAGATTATTAGCATACAAGATTGTAATAATCTATTCATTAAATTGAAGTAGTAAACTCTATTTATACTTTCAGTATCCTATAAGGCCTATGTATGTACTGTTGTGGAAAAAATTACTCAGCTATAAAAAAAGGAATTAGAAATGCAAGAACTGTAAAAAATGTGAATTCTGGCAGTTCCTCAACCTCAGCTACCTCATTCCAGTACATAATTAGTCTCAACTAGAGACACTACGGGTGTTTTTTCCTGCTGGTTTATTTTTTCCTGTTCACATAATTGCATGTAAGTTCCTGTTTACACAATTTCACTTTCTGACTATATGGTATACAGTTATATAAGGAAAATTATTTACAATCACACTATCTGGTGTCATCTAGATAAGGGGTTCCCTTTTGAGTCTGGTTCCTCTCAGTGTTTCTTCCTCATATCTTCTCAGGGAATTTTTCCTTGCCATTATATCCTCTGGCTTGCTCATTAGAGATAAATTTATAAATGTAAAATGTAGATCCAGAATTTATATATTTCTGTAAAGCTGCTTTGTGACAATGTCAATTGTTAAAAGTGCTATACAAATAAAACTTAAACTGAATTAAACCAGTGGACTTGTGACTACAAAGTGCTAGCTGCTTGAGTGTTTTTCACCAACCATAACATGTTATTATTGATTTAGCCTGCCAAGTTAGCCACCCTGCAGTGGTTTAAAAGGCTGTCATTGTGATCAAAGTGAAAGCATGGATTCTTTGAAGTATATGAGTTTGTAGCATCCATCAATCATCCTTGGTTGGGACTGAGAATGTCAACTCATTTAATGTCTGTGATGGTATAACAGCCCTGCACTACAGACATCTGTAGGGTGTCATAATTTGTTCTTTTAAATTACCCTTGTCCAAGTCTAAATCACAGTATTTCTGACATTTCTCATGAAAGAATTAAAGTTTGTCTAATGGGATGATTGATTCAATATTTTGCTTATACACTCACCATCCACTTTAGTAGGAACACCTGTACAACTGCAGATTCATGCAGTTATCTAATTATTGGTCAATCATGTGGCAGCAGCACAATGCAAAAGAAAAAAAAATCATGCAGATACAAGTCAAGAGCATCAGTTAATTTTCAAACATCAAACATCAGAATGAAGAAAAAGTGTGATCTCTGTGACTTCAACTGTGGCATGGCTGTTGGTACCAGAAGGGCTGGTTTGAGTATTTCATAAACTGCTGATCTCCTGGGAATGTCACACACAACAGTCTCTAGAGTTTACACAGGATGGTGTGAAAAACAAAAAACAATGAGTGAGTGACAGTTATGTGGGTGGAAATGCCGTGTTGATAAGAGCAAACAGAGGAAAATGGCCAGATTGGTTCAAGCTGCCAGTTAATAACTCAAAAAATCACTCTTTACAACCATAATCATGGTGTTTTAGTCCATCCACCACAAGGTTTGATTTGTTGTGAGTTCTGACATGCTTTTCTGCTCACCATGGTAGTAAAGAATGATTATATGTGTTACTATAGACTTCCTGTCAGCTCAGTCCAGTCCGGTCATTCTCCTCTGATCTCTTTCATCAACAAATGTTTCAGCCTTCAGACCCTCTGCTCACAGGATGTTTTAGTTTGTTTGCTTGTTTTTTGCATTCTGTTTAAACTCTAGAGACTGTTGTGTGTGAAAATCCCAGGAGATCATGTTTATATTGGATAAATTGATCACACTCACTCTATATAATTCAAACTACTGGATACTTATTTAAATTAAATTTAGCATAAGCAATGAAATGTTTTCTTTTGATAAGAAACTTAAATATTTTTATGTAAACTATACAAAATATTTTCTCTAAAATCTGACCAACCACATATTCTCTTTTTTTCAGTGTAGGTGCTTTGATTGGCTTAGTTGTACATCAGTCATATTTGTTTTTTGTTTATTGGTTTTAACAGCAGGGGGCTTACAAGGTTGGATTACTGAACAGGCCTAGTGGGCACAGGCCCAGGGGCCCAAGGAGTAAGGGGGACCCAAAACCAAAGCCTCAAAGCCTTAAAGTCGCTCTTAATAACTACCC
Organism: Pangasius macronema; assembly: GCA_037577455.1. NCBI lineage: Eukaryota > Metazoa > Chordata > Actinopteri > Siluriformes > Pangasiidae > Pangasius > Pangasius macronema. The sequence continues at coordinate 12,860,716 of CM074969.1, forward strand.
ACAGACACAGGGCCAAATGTCTTCTTGAAAAACTGAAGAAATAGCCCACACAATAACTTTGAAGATGTCAGAAGAAACCATCATTACCTTCAAAGTGAGTGTTTATCACTTTAGTATAGGACTATGAAGGCTGAACCCTCTGTTAAGGATGCTATTCAGTATGGACCTTCTAACTCTGTGAGGAGAAATCCAAAAAAAAGTACAAAACATCCGTTCCTCAAAAGGGAGTCTCAGAGACTCCCAGAAAGAAATACACAAAGATTGTCTTTCCAAAACAATATACAAAAACAAATGTGACTCACATTTATCTTTATGTAACTTGTATAACAGCATGGTATACAACTGCTTTGTTACTTGACCATATAGTTGACTTTTTATGGGGCAGTGTAGGCTACTGGAGGTACTCAGAGTGCTGCCTGTTAAAGTATTTTTTACTGTAAAATATTATACATACCAGGTAACCTACACTGTGCTCTTTTTGTGTGTTGCTTGGCTCTTTTAAATATGTAATGTCAGGCCTAATTAATCGTGTGACTTAATAGTTTATAGGGCACTACCTCTTGAAAAAAATCAAGGGATGCCCACAGTAATTGCTTAAGATATATCATTAAGCCTGTTAACATCATCTTTCAAGAAAGAGAAGTTTGCATGGGATCACTATTTTGGTACCGTGGTTCAGAACCAGATTTACCCTGTCTTGATTGGGGGTCCATTCAAATGTCCTGTGGGTGTCTTTTACAATCAGTTGACTGATGCCAGCAAGTTGTCGGAGAGTTCGGAATAGTTCATTCTTGAATTCACGGCCCTGGTCATGATGTAGTTTGCCCGGATATCCAAAGCGCGCAATATAATCTTGACACAGGTGCTCTACTGCAGTCCACCCTGACTTGTTTTCAAGTGAAAGTTTACATACACACAGCAGTGGGCAGCCTTTTTTGCTGCGGCGCCCGGGGAGCAGTTGGGGGTTTGGTGCCTTGCTCAAGGGTCTCACCTCAGTCATGGTATTGAGGGTGGAGAAGAGCGCTGGTCATTCACTTCCTCCACCTACAATCCCTGCCAGAGACCTGAGTCTCAAACCCATGACCTTCAGGTTACAAGTCCGTCTCTTCATGTACAGCCAGTAGAACTGATCTCCATCCCCACATGTCCCATCCTTTTGTGGAGGTGCTCAAGGGCCAGCTTTTTATATTTGCTTGGTAAAACTAGTAGCTTTCTCTCCCTTTTCCTTTGGTAGAGAAGTCCCCCTTCCAAATGTAGTTTGTTCCACTCATACATGAGCTTCCTGCTGGTCCCTGTCATGTTTCCTCTCATTTCCTCTGTTGGGGTGACCCCACTGATTTTCCACCATCTTCCATTTAAATCACTGAGTACTCTTTTTGGGCTGTACTCAGTTCTTCTTGTCCGGTAGTCGCCAGCCAAGTGGTAAGTGGCTGTAGTTCCTTTTTCAGCAAACCAGGCCACATTCTTATCTCCTGATACATACCTCCCAGGCCTTTTGTACTACACTGGTAGGTAACTCTTCTGTGTACTCTGACTTGAACGCTGCAATGTCCAGGTGGATATGGGACAGAGTGTCTGCTTCAATGTTAACTCTCCCTGGTCTGTATTTCATATTGAACCGGAAGTTGGATAGGTCCCCAACCCAGTGATGGCCCACCATGTTCAGCTTTGCTGTGCTCATCACATATGTCAGCAGGTTGTTGTTGGTATACACAGTGAAGTGCAGGACGTAGAACAGGTAGTCCCAGAAGTGTTCACAGACATATTACCACCCTTGTGTAAGCATCAATATGCTTGAAACACTCCTCACTGACCTCCAGGTCCAGTTCAGTTGTGTTATGTCCAGGTATTTGGCCCAATACTCTTGGCAATGCAGGAGAGCATCAGCAGGTAAGGTGACTAAGTCTCTCCTGATGTCCCACACCAGCTGCTTCTTTGCATGATCCACCATGATGTCAATCTCCGTTGTCCCTTACGTGGCAGCTTTGACCACAGGATGGAGATAGCCGATGCCTCGTTGTCTCATATTTGTGTACACATTGCCAGTGAAATACTGTATAATAATTGTATTATGATGAAGAACTGCAGACTCCCTGCCATATGTTTTGCTTATATCTTACTTTTAATTTTTGCACAGCCATCCACAAAAACCGTGGGATAGTGTTCCTGTAGCTCAATGGTATCCTGATGACATGTAAATGTTATATTCTGTTATGTTATGTTAATGTTATCTTTATTTAATTTCTTTTTTTGGGTCCCTGGAGGACTAGTGGTTAGTGAGCGCGCCAAGGCCCGAGTTCGATTCCCGGGAAGGGAACCGACCCCAGCCACTGGGGTTGCACACAAGAGTACAGTCCCAGTGCTGGTCCCAAGCCCAGATAAAATTGGGGATGGTTACATCAGGAACTCTCAAATATGAGGACCACTTATCCACTGTGATGACCCCTAACAGGAGCAGCCGAAAGAAGAACATTATTACTATTTTTGGCCAAGGGTATCAGGGGTGTTTTGTGAGATCATAATGTGTGGATCCATAATGTGTGACTATTAATTTTTTAACTTATTTAACATATTCTATCGATGAACACCAATAACTGGCTCTGAAACTAGAAAAGGGTATGTCTAGGGTAAATAAGAGCTACCAGAATATACAGTATATGCACTATTAAATAATAGCCGTTTTTATATTGATAAATTTTTTTTGTAATGAATGTATTCCTTTTTTATTGACTACCAGCTGCTATGATGAAAAATGGGATTAACCAATTGAGATCATGCATTTTGTCTGTTTCGGTTTGAAACCTATTAACCAGATAGCTACACTATAACCACAGGGATATCAAAGTGTGAGCCAGAGAAGCTGCCTGCTGGAGGAAGTTGTAGCCAAAAGCAGCATACCACCCCCATGGTGTATAATAGAGCTAAGGATAAATTCACATTTTTTCTTTTTCTATATTTTTTGTTTGTTTGTTTACCAGGGCAGGGAGTGCAGACTTTGCAGGGTGCAAACTCTGCTGCCTGACACATTTAAAATCAAGTTTCTATAAGAAGTTACTTATAATTTATTATTTTCTTTCCTGATAGAAGCATAAAAAAGAAAAAAAAATCAGAAGGAGGATTTTGCTGACCTGATCTAAGACTTTATTGCAAAGACATCCTGCTGACATAACTTCTAAATTGTAAGGACCTACCTACCTACCTTATTTTAGGGTTTTCCTTTGAAATAGGATTTTGTTTGCTTGGCCACATTACTGTCTGTTAACAAGAGCGTGTTATGTGGGCTTTGTAAGCTGGTGGCATCATGTCTCTTTTATTGCAGCAAGCCAATTTCATTTTCATACATGTGGGTAATTCTTCCACCTTGAAATTCCTGCTGAAATTGGGAATTTATTCCCACTGGCTGGTAAGTGAGAAGAAATTATGCAACCTCCTCTTACATCTTGGATGCTAAACACAAGGAGGTATGTTTGCTGTCCTCTTTGAAAAAAATTGAAACAAATAGTAATTGGATTGAAAGTATATCTATAAGATGTCTTGACTGTTACCATATTATCACAGGGATGGGACGAATGACTATTTATTTAATGACTGTTTTCTTTAAAAATCATGATTTTATTAGGGCCATGTGCTATGTAGAATTTATGCTGTCAAACAAACATTTTGTCCTAAATGAGTAAATAACAGAGTTGACCAAAAGAAATGCCCAAAGGGTTGCTAAAATGAATATACAGTAGATATAAAAAGCCTACTGTATATATGCCTGTTAAATTGTAGGTTTTTGTAAAAAAAAAAAAAGAAAAAAAAAAAAAGAAAAACGAAACAAAAAAGTTAAATCAGGTCAGATGTTTTTCCACCTTATGCAACCACAAAATTCAAGTGAAAAACAAATATAAAAGTTTAAAAAAAATTACAGTAACATGGTTGCATAATTGTGCACACTCCTTAACTAATACTTTGTTAAAGCACCTTTTTCTTGTAAGCACTCAGTCTTTTTGGGTAAACTGTCAAATTCATCTCCAACTCATTTCATACACCTTCAGTAGTATTTAGGCTTTGACTGGGCCATTGCAAAACATTCAACTTCTTCTGAAGCCATGCCTTCATTGATTTGTGCTTTATATGAATAATATGAGAGATTGCTGTCACATGCATTGAGTAACCAGTACTTCCCAAATATTCCTGCAGCTCCTTTAATGTTAGCATAGGTCTGTTGGTAGCCTCCCTGATCAGTTTTTGTCTTGTCCTTTTTTCAATTTTGGAGGGACATACTGTTTCTTTGTAATGTCGCTGTGGTGCCCCATTTTCTCCACTTGTTGATGACAGCTTTCAGTGTTCTATGGTACATGTAGTAATGGTAACAAACTGGTAATAAATTATTTTGCATCCCTCTCCTGATCAATAGCTTTAGACAATGAGATCAAGTATATGCTTTGTAAGTTCTTTGTGGACCATGACTCAAGCAGTCAGATGAAACCATGACGATGCCAAGAAAATCCTACAGAAACAGCTAGTCCGTTTTGTCTCGGGGTTCTGTGTATAGTTCCTGAGTAGTTTGCCTTTTTTACTCTCCTGTGTCTTTGTCCCACTGCAAAATCTTGTAGAGGTTTTTCTGGTTTCTCTAGTTCCTTGTTATATATATTACTAGTTTTGACTATTGTACAGCCTGGAGTATTGGCTCATAGATTTAACCTAATAAATAATATACTGATTTTGCATCCTGCCACTATTGGCACGTTATTGGTGATGGGTATTATGCCAATTTCCAATTTTCAGAAAAGTCAGAATTTCTCCAATTACTGATTCTTAAACTCCTTCACACTTTCTCACCTTCCATATGTCTTTCTTTTGTGGCAGCACTCTCTTCCAATCAAAGGGAAGAATTTTATGTAATAGCAATTTTCATAATACAAAACATCTCGAAGCAGTTTAACAAACTGAATCAATGCAGTAAACCAAGGAAATGCATGAAAATGTTCTTTTCCTGAAAAATAAAATTAGATCACAGCATTTTCTCATGAAAGAGAAAATAGTCAATGAATAAATAAAATTTTAATTCTACATTTTTGGTTGCTGTTACCTGAATAACTGTTCTAGAGAATGGCATTCATGCAAACTTCATAACAGTAAAAAATAAACATTTATTGCTAGTCATGATGATACTTGTTACTGAGAAACTTTAAAATAGACATTTCCATGCATACAAACAAATGAGTGAATGGACACTCTAAATTTATGGTGTCAGAATTTGTTGCACTGTCAACACCAGTCAAATTTAGCACATGTACGTGTTGTCTTAGCCTGGATCTCCTTGAGGTAATTTAAGAATGTCAGAGTGAAGGACAAGAGCAAGAAAAGGAAGCATGACCAAAGAAAGAGGGTCAAGGATTTATCTTAGCTACAGTTGCTTTAACACATCATGAGCATTAAATTTGTAATCAAGAGGAAATCTACTATAAGGCATATGCAATTCCACAGATTGAGGATGGATATTTTAAGTCATTTTACAATCAAACCATTGTAACACATGTAAAATTGCTTACTCAACACATATAAAGACAGTCTGCCATTTGTGTGAAATTATGTTTGCTTTATTTTTAATTGCATTAATTGATTACTAGATTAAAGTAAATAACTACGTAAAAATAAATCAGCCAATTGAATAAACCAATTTAACTGCCTTTACAATGGATATAAAAAAGTTTACCCACCCCTTTTAAAACTGCAGTGATGTCAAAATAGAAACCACAATGAATCATGCAATATCTTTTTTTTCACCTTTAATATGATACTGCAGCCAACAAAATTCAAGTGCAAAACAAATAGAAATGTTTTTGGGAAAAAAAGGTAAAGAAAAAAATTACAATAACCTTATTGCATAAGTGTGCACACCCCTTAAATTTGTTAAAGTACCTTTTGCTTGTAATACAGCGATCAGTGTTTTTTGGGTAAGATTCTACCTTAGCACATCTTGATTTGACAATTTTATTACATGTTTCCTTACAAAAATTCTCCAGATCTTTAGAACTGCTAGGGGATCTCCTGTGGTCCATTCCAAAATGTTGATCTTTTTTTTCTGAAGCCATTCTTTTGTTGAGTTGGATTTTTGCTTTGGGTTTATCTCATTATCATGCTAAAAGGTAAAATTTTTTCTTCATCTTCAGCTGTCTATCAGAGGCCTGTAGAATTCTAAAATTCTAATTTACACACACAGAGCCTTAAGATCCTGAAACCGAGTGTAATCACAAACATACTGGAACATAGATTTACGACATGTCAAAACCCTTGGCCCACAGAGTAGAACTGCATTATGGGTTGTAACACTTTCCTGTGTATAGAGCCCTATACACAGGAAAGTGTTACAACCCATAATGCAGTTCTCTGCTCACACTCAGCCAAATGCTACAAAACTGATAGGATGGCGCTTCACAGTGGATAATGAACCTAAACATACGGCCAAAGCAACTCAAGATTTCAGGCAGTCACTGACTGCAAAGGATTTTCATCTAAGTCATGGCCTGATGGTTAGAGAGTTGGACTTGTAAACCAAAGGTCGTAGGTTTGAGTCTCAGGTCCGACAGGGATCATGGGTGGGGGGAGTAAATGACCAGCGCTCTCCTCCACCCTATCCATGCCACGACTGAGGTGAGACTCTTGAGCAAGGCACTGAACCCCCAACTGCTCCACAGGTGTAGGAAAAAAAAAGGCTGCCCACTGCTCTGTGTGTGTGTGTGTGTGTGTGTGTGTGTGTGTGTGTGTGTGTGTGTGTGTGCACGCACTTGGATCAATGCAGATCACAAATTCCAAGTATGGGTCACCATACTTGGCCACAAGTCACTTTCACTTTTTGGCATTTGGCAGCTGTTCGACTGGAGCAACCAATATGAAGTCCAAGGAGATCTCAATGCAAGTGAAGGAGGCCATCATTAGGATAAAAAAACAAAAGAGGGAGATAGAAAAAACCTTAAGCCAAATCAACAGTTGGGTACATTCTTAAAAAGAAAGAAGCACTGGTGAGCTCAACAACATCGAAATGTCTGGAAGACCATGGAAGACAACTAAAGTGGATGATCACAGAATCCTTTCCTTGGTGAAGAAAAACCCTTTCACAACAACAGAAGTCAAGAATACTCTGGAGATGGTAGGCATGCCATTTCAAAATCTACAATCAAGAGACGCCTTCATGAATGTAAATACAGAGGGTTTACAACAAGGTGCAAACCACTGGTAACNATTAGACTTTGCCAGAAAACATCTAAAAAAAAAAGCCTCCCATGTTCTGGAATAAGATTCTTTGGACTGATGAAACCTAGATTAACTTGTATCAGAATGTTCATTAACTCACAAAATAAGTGGAAACAAAAAACTACTGCAACACAGGCATGTGATGCATCAAAACACTCATTTCAATGAGGTGAATTGAATTATGGGTATTCCAATGACGTCACTTGTGCGGCATGTGCGTGTCACGTGCACGTCATATGAACATCACCCACTACACTGAGTGTTATAAAACTACCACAACACAGACGTGATACATCTAAACACTCGGTTCAATGAGGAGCATCACAAAACTAGTGGTGCATAGACATATGACATATCACTTGGCCCACTGAGGAGAAATGTGTTATGGGCATTCTGGTGACATCATGTGCACATGGCTACCAATATACACTATATTGCCAAAAGTTTTGGGACACCCCTCCAAATCATTGAATTCAGGTGTTCCAATCACTTCCATGGC
>CM074969.1:12894265-12905155 GCA_037577455.1 Pangasius macronema
TATATATATATATATATATATATATATATATATATATATATAAAGGGCTTGTGCATGTGGACTTTAATCATCCTGTTATTAAAGCAATTTATTAAAGGATTAAAATTAAAGTAGCATAAGTCAGGGAAAAGAAGCTGAGCTCTACTCCTGCACTCTTATCAAGTCTACTGTTCTCCCTTTATGGCACCTCTTGAAGGGTCACAGATAAGGCCAATACTGTGTACATCAGCATGAGTGTAGGGTGGGGAGCACTGGAAGGAAACTTTTCTGGCTATGCATAAAAATTATTTTTAGTCTAGGCCTTGCGAGTACTAAAAAAACATGACAACTTCAGAAAGGGTCAAGCAAGACCAAAATTTGCTTGGGAATAGGGGCAGCCACATATTATTTTATTTCTTAAAAGTTTGCAGATCTACTGACGGTTAATTTCTATTCATTTATATTAAGGTACAACAACTGACTTTTTCAAGATCATGATTTTCTGCTACTGATACATTTGACATATTTACTGATTTACTGCCATCTAGTTTACATATTGCAATAACTTAGCTCTCAGCCATTTACATGATACAGTTGTGAAAGAGGCATCTTTTGATAAGAGCATATCATGGCATATCACTAGAGTTTTAAAGGCATTAGGTGATACACTGTTAAAAAACAGGCTTAATCTTTTCTTTTTTTTTAACACTGAATATTGCACTTACACATTTTTATAAAATGAAGCATTAACTAGACAGGAAATGTATAATAATATTGTGTAATAATGTGTAATAATCATGTGTAATAATAATGATAGATTTTATTTCGATCGCACTGTTTCTATACTTTACAAACTATATCACATGACTACAAACCACATCACATGATTCAGTCACATGCTCAAGTTGACTGAATTTCATACCTGTTCCCAACCATGTGCTCTCCTTGATATAACCTGGACATTCAAACACTCTTTGGAAAGTCTTGCCAGTTCTAGTGACATTACTAAGCCTTTGTTCTATTGTGTGTATTGCTGGTTCTGACCTTGTTTTCATGTTTGCCCTAGTCTAGCCTGATTGCCTGTCTGTTGCTTGTTTTTGACTGTGTTTTGGACTGTCTGCCTGATTTTTACAAAATAAACCTGTACTAGCAACCTACACCATCTCTGTCACATCAACAGCTAGGTAGAACTGTGCATTGTATTGGGCACTGTATTGTGTAGACTCAATAATACTTAACACTGTTTTATTCATTCAACTTCATTCATCTTCAGTAACACCTTTTTCCACCAAGGTAGAGTCTTCAGGACAAATGACACTTTGTGGTTTCTTGGTAACATAATAAGCTAGGTTTTTTTGTTTTGTTAACTTACAGAGAAAGTAAAAAGAGTGGCTGGTGGGAAGGGTATGCAAAAAAAATCTACTTTGGGGTGCTAACCCAGCATGCCCCATATTCCTTACTTAAATAAATGCTTCTAGTGTAGGCTAACCTGCTTCTTTGTAGCTTAGGTTGGTTGGAATCAGCATTCAGCACTCAAAATATATGTCTAAATATGATATATCTCTCAATAAAAGCAGAACACACATAGTTGCGTGTGTTAGTTATGGCCTGTTTGGATTTCTGTAGGTATAAAAATATAACATAAAATAAGAAAGTGGCTAATTATTCTGGTGTGGACAGATTAAATGTAGAAAGATCTAAGGGCAAAATTATGAATATATTGAAAAATAAATACATGTCTTATAAACCCTATTAAGGAAAATGGCAGAATATTCATGTCAACTTTATCTTTTTAGTATGAATAATCTTTTATAATCAATAGATGCCTATAAAATAATGACTATTAATTAATATTAATTAATGCTTATACAAATAATTAATAGGCATGTGTTACTATCGTACTAGTTACTATCGTACTAGTTACTATCGTACTAGTTACTATCGTTCAATATTTGTTGTATGTCAGAGTTTGGCCACACTGGTTTTCAAGACATTCATACCTGCTTTATAGTGTCCTGTGTGTCCAAGGTCTCAGGCAGTGGTGTCTGTGAGTAAATACAGGAAAGAATATGATGTGGATATGGAGAACTGAACAGACAACCCATTAGTCATAAATTTATAATCTTAAACTTAAACTTGTACTTAAGTGTGAGAAGCACAACACAATGTTTACCATGGTCTTACAATGAACTTGGCTAGAGAGCCGACAACAGACAACATCAAAAGATGCTGGCTAGTGGAATGCCATCTATTGTGCTTTTCTTAAAAAAGCTACAAATATGTGATTCATCATGTATTAGCAGAGTAACAGCACCCTGTCATGCATCTCAGGCATGTGCAGTTTATCACAACACAGTTACGATTCATACCACAAAGAGGAATGTTGTCTGTGTCTATCAGCACTGTGTCTGTCAGCTGATTCATAGACAGAGAAAGTGAGACAAAGGTAGACAGATATGAAAACATTGAGTTGTTCTCTTACCAAATACCATTAGAACAGGTTTAACAAGCTGCCAAAACATTTGTGGTATGAAAAATATTAGTCAGCAGCATGACAAACTTCAGATGAAAAATTGTTGTTTTCAAGGTAATAACACTACAGCACATGAAATATCTACTTTAATGTACAATGTGTAAATGCAAATTCCAAAGACACGTAAATGCAAAAATCCAACTGCAAACAGAAAATGGATAAATAATCATTTAAAGGGTTTTCAATGGCTGTAATGTGTCACATACTTGAAGGTTTATTAGTTCATAAGCTGCATGATATGATTATCACTCAAGCAGCAGTCAGAGCCTGTGGTGCTGCAGGCAAGCAAGTGAATACAAAGTCTTCTCATTTTCAAAGCCTTGCCAAGCAAAATGTAATTGCTTCCTATACTGCTCAGTGTGGCATGATGAGTGCAAATGGAGGGATTGAAGAATTAATCAAGAAGATAAATCGCATGTGATTCACTAAAGCCATAAAAGAGGTTTTGGATTATTTACCAATGCACCATGGTCACAGTGAAATCAATTATGTGTTTTATCTGATTTATCCTAGTCTGATTTATCTGACTGTCCTTGTTATTCTTGACATGTAGTTTTCCCAGGCATGTAGTTCTCTAAATCCTTCTTTGAAGTATTCTGTAGAAGGTATTATTCTATATTACTATTGGTTTGCTACACAATCGGGCCTAATATTTATCTATAAATAGGTTATTGTCAGTAGTGATTGCTACAATAAAATACAATAAACTTGCACTTGGAAAGTCTGATATTGACTGTGGATGTCCCAATAATAATAATAATAATAATAATAATAATAATAAAAATAATAATAATAATAATAATAATAAATACTTTAGCCTCCCAGGTGGCTTTGAGGCAGTTTTAGTAAAACCCCTGCAGCCTGCAAGCTCAGCTGGCAGCCAGAAAATGTCCTCACACTTTATCTAAGCTGTGTACATTCCCTAAAATACCTGTAAACCACGCTTCCACTTTTACTGGCAGGACAAGTTTATAACCCTTCTTTTACAACACTCAGGTCAGGTGTTGAATGGTATCACAATATCTGACTTGTGCAATGTTAAAGTGACACAGGAGGCCCATACCGGTCTGTTTATGTATTAACCTTTCTGCTGTAATTTTCTGGGTCTTGTGAAAATGTGGCCCTGAGCTCAAGAGCAAAAAAAAAGTTCCTGAACCTCAGGTGTGCTTTTTAAATCGAGGTCTGTGCTTGAGAATGGTTGCAGGGAGCACTCTTTTTGCTGGAATGCATGTAGAGAGACAAGGCCCACATCTTTAAAAGCTGCTCAAGAACTGATATTTGTATACAGTGTGACACTGGCTTACTTTCAGCAACTATTCTCTGAATGTCCTTAAGGATTTCCAGCAACCAAATTTGTCATCAGTTAATGTGGAAAGGCAATTTAAAATTACCACTGACAATATATTCTTAGCTGTTTCATCAACTGCAATTCTGCGTATACATTTTCAACTCCTAAGCCCTAATTACTCATAAGAAAATACTGTCCTACATTTGCAATAAGTTCTTTATTTAGTCATAACATAAACTTTTTATTTTGCATTTTATTCAAGCACACTAACAATTAGTTAACATTAGTTAACAGCTACCATTAGGGCAGTGTATGTGCAGATAGAGCTAAATGAGTTAGTAACTACTTCAAAAGAGTAAAACAAACAAATCTTTCTGAATTTAAATTTGGAATATGCTAAATGTCAAATGTGTCAAAGAGCCGCAAATTTGCAGTCCTGACAAACAGATGAAGGTAATGAGTACTGACAGTTTTGCAGGTTAAAGTTAGTGGCAATCTGGGTCTTTGTGTGCAAAACGTCTTGAACATTAATTTTCAGAGTGACTGTGACAATAAACAATAAGCTATAAATAGGAGTTTCTTAAGACTTTTAGCCAGACAACACACACCCTTGCAAAGACAATAGAAAACACTATTTGTTTCCAACCCAGGTCTGGCTGTTTGTTTTTGGGTCATATGCAGAATCTTGAGGTTGTAAACCATTGGTACAAGTCTCACAGCAAGCTCTTTAACAACAAACAAACAAATAAAATAGAGATCCCAAAACATAGTCCCAGAAATGTAGTTAAATCATTTGTGCATACAGAACCATTCTTTGAATAGAGATTGAACCAACTGCTACATTACATTACATTACATTACATTAGACATACACCTACCCAGCTGATGCCCCTGATAGCCGCTTTCTCCACAGAATAGCGATCAGGAAACACTTGGTAATTGTAACTCCGAAAGAGATGCATTTTTTTTTTTACACGGATTCGAGATCAAACACTTTTTAGCTGAGAACATTTGCAACTGGATTGCATGGTAAAGCGGGCTATTCCGATACAACACGATACACTCTCACTCTCCCTGCTCCCCAGCGGAGTTTACACAGCGCGGAGAAATTCATCCCGTTTCACACAGCACAGGTCCTGCACGCCGATGCCACCTGACGCTCCTCGCGCGGGTGCATGCGCTTGTGTGCGCGAGCAAGCCTACGCTCTAGCTGTGCAAATACTGACAGAAACAACCCACTCATTCCTAACCGCCTCTACAGGAACAGACAGTCCCACGTGTTCACTTGTAACGTTAACAACAACAATAACTGGGTGCGACGCAGAAATCCTGGATATGATAGTGAAAAAATGATAAAAACATATTACAGAAATGTTAAAAATTTGACTATTGCTAATTTAGCCTACTGTGTTTGTTAGGAGGCCAAGCTGAAAAGGTTTGCTAGGCCCGTGATTTTCTCCAGCGATTTGCACTCATCAATAGTAGTTCATGTCCAAGACTCAGGTCTTCTAAAGTGGATAACTTCACTTCTTTTTGACTTCTGCTGTAATCATAAAAACCCCAAGGCTCAAAATGAACATCCCTTCAACATCCCTTCTCATTGCTCAGTACTGCTTGTAGCACCTAAGACACTGTATGAATAAGTATGTTTTCTACTATAGGCCAAGATATTAGACTGCCAGTCACACGTTTTTGAACACCTTATATTTTAGCAATTTTGTTGAAATGACTTCATTTAAAATACACTAAAACTGTAAGATTTAACACAGCAACAGATGTAAGTGAATTGAGAAATGTTTATGATTAAAAGTTTAATGAACTGAGAAATGTTAGGAATTACATTATTTGATCTAATTAATTGTAGCACACAACATATTTATGTTTTATAGTTAATACTAGCACTGTCTTTTTTATCTATAGGCTTAATTTACTGTATATATACACTATACATATTATGTATGTATATATAATTAGAAAAATTGAGAAGTTTACCTGCTATTTTACTGATATTGCCATGAGTAGTTCCCATAACTGACAGTGAGCAACCCTCAGAGTGATAACAGTACTAAGCTCATTTTCATACCTGCATCAGCTTAAGGAGGGACATATAGACTAACTTCCCCTGTCTATACATCATGGTATGCATATAGATGTCACATCCATGTATGTTAGTTCACAGAGAGATGGAGAGAACATGCAATTTGGAGGCGTGGGAGAAATGCGTTCTTCACTAATGGTCTGTTCAATATAAAATAAAACAAATACAGCCTAGTTTATCCAAATATCAGACTATAAGCTGATTTGTAGGTGAGCAGCTAAAGTTCAAACCAAATTAAAACAGTGAACACACATGTGCCCTATTAGGTAAATATAAGATTGTCCTGCATTCATTAAAACATGCACTCTGAAATAGTTAAGTAACTGTAATTGTTTAATTTTGCACTGGTTTCATGAGAGGACAGAGAGGGAGAGATAGCATCATGGTGAAGTTTCATTCTGGGTGTTTATATGAGTGTGGGAATGTTGTGTGATCAGTATAGTATTTATAATGAACTGTACATGATATGTAATATGTGATCTGCAATATCTGCTCCTGGCTATGATATTTGTGCTTATGAACAATATACTCCTTTTACTGAAGCAATCTTGCATTATATTACATAGATACAGGATCCCTGCACAATCACTATGAGGGAAAAAATTAGGACATCCCCACCAAAAGTCATTGTATAATTTAATGTCATTGTAAACTCTGGTGTGACACTGTGATCAGAGTCTGCTTTTGTCATGGCTTAGTACCGTTAACACAGAAAACATCCAAACATTACCCTGATAATCTGTTACGGCACTAAGTTTGAAATATAGCCATGATGTGAACATATTATATAAATGGGTCTACATGTGGACCATGTGTGTCTTTGTTTTACTGTCAATGACTTAAGCCTGTATGTACCAGTTTCATGGTTAACTGATTTGAATGTAAAAATGTAAAGAATAAAATTTAACCAATATCTGCAGAAATACAGCAGTTTATATTGCCAAAGCTTTGCTTCCATAAGGACATATTGTGGTTGTGCAGTCATTAGCTATTCATGTTACACTAGATGCTCTTAAATAGATTATCTTATTTGGTAGCATTTCATTACATATACTGCAACAATCCTTAGGTCTATATCTTAATGCAAATATTGATATTGATGCAATGGACCTTATAATTAAATTTGGAACACAAGCATTTCTTAAATGTTAGTAAAGTATTTAATACTTAAAACCTGACTTTGGCTCTTTGAAGTGATGGAAAAATCTGTTTTATAAATTGAAGTGTCATTTTAAATAGCTTGCTAATGTAATAACCTTTAGTGTGATGTAGAGTCACACAATTAAGGTCTATGCTTGTTTTGCCTCTTTGAGCCTTTCCCCCCTCTTTTTTGCATGCTCTCTTATCTGTACCTTGCAGCTGCCTGAACAAACCTCAGATAGGTTGGGGGAATGGGGTGTGGGAATGTAAGAGGGTTGCCTGGATCTTTGTTGTCTCAATGAAATGTTTAAGTATGAAGGCAATTGATGGAATAAACATGAAATCCTTTCCATAGTAAAGACCACTGCCCACTCCTCACATCTCCATAAATCTTTTTCTCCATGTGACAGAAGAGTGACTTGCCAATGAGATTGTGCAGCATATAAATTGTCAACAAAAAGTTAGTGTCTAATTAGGGTGGTCTGTTTCATTCCTATGATTGTATGTCAGGTATAACTAGCTTACCTTGTCAGGTGTTGTCCTGAATTGGGGCACTGTAGGTAATATGAGTGTGTCCCCAGAAGACATGCCTGCAAAGGATGCTGGAAGGGGGAGTAATAAAAAAAGAGAGGACAGAAATCCATTTTAAAAATAGACCAGTAGGTTCCCACTAACAGTGGCTGATGTACCCCATGTCAGCTTCACCCTACATGGCATTTTTAATGTATGCTTTTTCAGTAATTACTGAGGAGAAGTGATGATCACATTGTCAGTTTGACAGTAAGTGTCTTTTCTAATGATATGTCCGGTGTGCAAGTCAGACTGAGGGAGGACTCTAGTTTTCCTCCTTCTCTCTGTTGCTCTGCTTTTATTCTGAACAAATGTCCTTTTATGTTTGAGAGTTGAGCTTGGCAACTGCACACAAATTCTCCAGCAAGGCAAACAGAACCTTGCTGAGATATGGATCGTGCAAAGTGACAAAAAAGGTGCAAGAAATAAAATAGAAACAAAACGGAAGGTTAAAAAAAAGGGAGGTGCTCATCTCACAGCAGGCTGTTTTAGTCATATTTCATAATAGTTGTTAAAATAATAATAATAATAATAATAATAATAATAATATGGCTATTGAAATACTGACTATAATAAATAAATATAATAAAAATCTTGCAGGAGTTCACATATTTTTAAAATAATTGGGGGAATTCACATTTCATTTTTAAACCTGTTACACAAGCAAGAGAGAAAAGGACGAGTACATGCACAAAGAAAGAGAGAGATAAATGTAACCCAAAATATTTAACTCAAAAAAATTAAACTGTGTAAGCATTTTATGTAAGAGAAAAAGTATAGCAAATATTAGAAATCAACAATTGATATAGTACACATTCTGAATGGGGTCTCATGTTGAAAAGTATCACACAGTTGTCATCAATGAAATTATTCTGATTAAATTCAAATCAAGACCAGCTGTTTCTGTAGGATTTTCTTGACATCTTCTTGGTTTCATCTGACTGTCAGCCATGGTCTGCAAAGAGCATGTACAGGGTCTCACTGTCAAAATGAATCGATCAGGAGAGGGTTACAAAAAAATTTCTGTACCACGGAATACCGTGAAGGCCATCATCAACAAATGGAGAAAATGGAGCACCACAGTGACATTATCAAGAACAGAATGTCCAAAATTTACAAAAAGACAAGACAAAAACTTACCAGGGAGGCTGCCAAGAGACCAATGGTAACATTAAAGGAGCTGCAGGAATATCTAACAAATACTGATTACTCTCTGTGTATCAATCTTTCGTATCTATCTCGTGCATTCTTCACAGGTCTGGACTATGGGTTAGAGTAACTAGACAGAAGCCCTTTCTCATAAAAAACATCCAACTAAATCACCCCAAACAATGTGCCAAAATATGGTATGGTCTGATGAGACCAATTCCAAAGGGTGTAATAATTCTGTTATTCCAAAATGTTTGATGCGAAAAAAGCACATCAACAAAAGAACACCATACCCACAGTGCAGCATGGTAGTGGCAGCCTCATGCTTTAGGGCTGCTTTTACATGCTTTAGGGTTCTGCTTTTTGCCAGAACTGAGGCTTTTATCAAGGTGGAGGGAATCATGAATAGTTACAAATACCAGTCAATTTTAGTGCAAAACCCTCAGGTGTCTGCTAGTGAGCTGAAGATGAAAAGAAATTTCAATTTTAAGCATGACAGTGACCGAAAACATGCATTCAGATCAACAAAGGAGTGGCTTAACCAAAGGAGGATCAATGTTTTTGAATGACCTAGCCAGAGCCCAGACCTGAATCCAATTAAGAATCTGAGGGGTGACCTGAAGCAGGCTGTTCACCTGGGAAGCCCTTACAACTGATTGGATCTAGAATTTTTTTGCAAGAAAGAGTGGGAAAATATTGCCAAGATGTGCCAAGCTGATAGACTCTTCACAAAAGACTGAGTAGTGTAATAAAATCAAAAGGTGCTTCAACAAAGTGTCAGTTTAGGAGTGTGCACACACATGCAAGTAGGTTATTGTAAATTTTTTCTTTTTCTTTTTTCCCTATAAAAGTTTCTGTTTGTTTTTCACTTTATTTGTATAGATTGTAATTGTATATTAAAAGTGAGAAAAGATCTGACATTATATGTTTTAGTGTTGTTCTTTTATTTCACAAAAACCTGCTATTTTGACAGGGGAGTTGTCAGTTCAACCCAGACAACAAACTCCATTTCCCAACATGCATGCCTACAAACAAGGCCGCCCCAGACTCCGCTTCCCAGAACGCCCACACACTGTCTCATTCTCAGTCGCCGGACTTCTGATTATGCACACCTAGTCTTAGTTGCACTCACGCTCAAACTCACCCTTTATAAAGAGAGTTTAAGTCACCAAAACTTAAAACTTAACTTACTTGTGAAGTAAAAATTTAGCTTTCTCTGCTACTGACATTACCAAGCCTGTTTATCTCTGCAACATATTTCCTGATTTGACCTTGACTTGATCTTTGTGTGTTGCCCGACTTAAACCTGTTCTCTGATTTTGACCCTGCCTAACAATTTGGATTGTTTTCACAGACTTTTATTAAGCTGTTTTACCTGCAACTGCATCTGTCTCCATCTCCTTTACATGACAGGTGTGTAGCCTTTTTATATCCATTCTAGATATTGTTGCTGGTAAAAAACAGCAAAAACAAACAAAAAAATCCAGAAAACTATAATTTAACTGGTGGATCTGGTGGATCAGAAAACTCATGCCTATTCCAGGAACACTGGGGACAAGGCAGGAGAATTCACCCCAGATCGGATGGTAGTCCATTGAAGGACACCATGTCTACACACTCATTCTAACCATTAGGCAACTTTACATAGCCACTCCACTTACCTGCATGTTTTTTTGACAGTTATGGGTAATCGGAAAACCTGGAGGACACCTCCTACTTCTAAGATGCCAGTGATCCTGACCCCTTCTGCTCCCTGGACCTGCCTGACCCATCCTGATGCCCTACTTCTGGTTCGAGTTCTCATCAGTTGAGTTCGCTCGCTGCTGCTGGGGGTGGCTCCAAATGGATGGCCTGAAGAACCATTTGGTTTGCTGGGGATGGTGCCACCTGGGGCTGTGGAGATGGCTTGGGGGTCACATATGGGGAGCTGTACTGTAATGGCTTGGGACTGCGATTCCTGTGGTGGCTTTGGGGCTGCAGTTGCCACGAGCACCTCAGGACTCAGGACTCGATCAGTGGACAGTGGATAGATTTTAACCAACTGGACTTCTTACAAAAACTGTGATGAATTTATTGGTTGCACAATTGCACTATTTGTCCATATAGTACACAATAATAGAAGGGATTTATTTA
>CM074969.1:12905178-12918763 GCA_037577455.1 Pangasius macronema
ATTTACAATATATTTTTTGTGAATCCATTTATTTCTGTAAAGCTGCTTTGTGACAATGTCCACTGTTAAAAGCGCTACACAAATAAAATTGAACTGAATTGAATCCTCGACTGTACAGAAATTCGTTGTGAGAGTCCGACATCTCTGATGCTCCACTCGGAGATATTCTCCAACTACAAGGGCACTTTAAAGGTCTGGTTGGGGTTGCTCCATGTGGGGCAGTGACTTTCATATCATGCTTTTATATAGGTTCAATTTATGACAGGGAGATTACAAAGAAGTCTGACAATTTGGACCTGCATGAACCTGGAGACAAGGTAGTGGCAGACAAAGGGATCACAATCGAGGATATGCTTACCACTGTTGGTACTAGACTGATTATGTCTCAAACATGAGAGGCACAAAAATTAACACACAAACCACTCTTTCCACCAGAATTCTGAGCCCTGCAATTGCCTGTGTTTGTTCACAGTGCGTTTTGCTGAAATCAAGTTTTGCTGAATTCTGGTGGAAAGAGTGATTCAAAACTTGTTTGTTTGTGAAACTTTTTTTTAACTTTGATGGTGTTTTTTGTTTTAAATCTTTTTGTACTGTTTTGTGACTTTCTGATGTTAATTGTGCCTCATCATTTGGGGATGGGGTCTTGAGGGGAGGGTCTTATAGGATTGGCTTGTGTGTTAATTTTGGTACTCTTCTGTTCAAGTTTGGTGTCTCTTGCTGACACATGCTATATGTTTGTACATACTACTAGTTTCATGACTTTACTTTATTTGGCTCTTTTCTATGAACAACTCCCTTAAATTAGTTTCATGGAACGTGGAGGGCATTGGCCATGTAGTTCAAAGGAAAAAAAATAAATAAAAAAAAATGTGTTGACAGCATCATTACAGGAAACTAATTTATCTGATAAGGAACACAGAAAGCTAACGATAGATTGGGTTGGTCAGATTTATTTTTCTTAATTTTCTTCAAGTAGTAGGGGCACTGCCATTCTTATTCATAAGAACATCCCCTTAATTCTTGCCCATGCCGAATACGACACAGAAGGTAGATTCATGCTGATTTCTGGCTCTGTTGTTGGGATATACAGTACTATAATGAATGTATATGCTCCAAAAGAAAGACTGTCCTAGATTTATGTCATATGCGGTTCTACCATTCAACCAGCACTGTATGTGCATTGGGTTCCTGGATGGTGACTTTAACTGTGTACTTGATGGTAACCTAGATAAATCATCTCCCCCGATTAAAATAATCATATAAATGAATGATATAAATTCCTGTCAGATTGACCCTACTGTGCTGTCAGATCATGGCTCGTTATATTTAGATATTGATATCAGTGTTCCTTCCTCTTTCAGCTGCTCCCGTTAGGGGTTGCCACAGCGGATCATTGGTCCGCATATTTGGTTTGGCACAGTTTTTATGCCAGGCTTGGGACCTGAGCACTGAGATCGCACTATTAAACACAACCCCAGTGGCTGGGAATCGAACCCAGGCCACAGCGGTGGGAGTACTGTGGCCTAACCACTAGTCCACCAGGGACCCTAGATATTGATATCAGTGGATCCATTCAAAAGAAGACAACATACAAATTTAACACTTCTCTTTTTTTTGGACTGTACTGCTTTCCATTCATTTTTTAGACAAAAGATACTACAGTTTTGGCAAAACAACCAGGATTCACCTGTTTCCCCTGCGATTAAATGAGGTGCCGCCAATTCTACATTGAGTGGCCATCTCACTGCCAATGCCTCACTAATGAAAAAACTTAGAATTCAAAATAGGAAAATTTTGGAGGCTGAACCATTTGGAACAACACAAACAGTCACCAACTTATGATAACTGTGTTTTGTTAAATAATGACAAGGCAAGGCTTAACTTAGATCATACAGAACATGTCAAGTAATTACTGTTTTTCAGTAAACAGAGATATTATGAGTTCGGAAACAGACCTGGTCATTTACTTGCTTACCACCTAAAAACGTAGCAGGATGAAAGAGATATAAAAGCAATTATGACTTCTGATGGCAATGTAATGTCAACCTTTAGTTATTAACAAAGCTAGGCCTTTTATAGTTCTCTCTATACATCTCAGGTCTGTGTTCCCAGAGAGGATTTGTTGAAATACTTGCATGGGATTTCTCTTCCCAGTGTTTCAGAAAATGAGAAAGCCAGGTTAAATGTGGATTATAAGATTTTGGCAAAAGCATTAGCTCAGCGACTTGAAACTGTTTCGCTGTGTATTATCATTCCAGACCAGACTTGGTTCATAAGGTCTAGGTACGGTAGTGATAATGTTCACAGAGTGTTGAACATTATCGATCATTTAAATAGGTCAGGGGCCATTATTGTATCTCTTGATGCCAAAAAGGCTTTCAACAGGATAGAGTGGCCCTTTTTGTTTACAGTCTTGGAAAAAGTAGGGCTGGGGCCTAACTTTAGTAGTCTGGTCAAACTCTTATTATATTCCAATACTGTGGCTATAGTCAATACCAATGGGCTGCTTTCTAATAAATTCTCAGTGGGCAGAGGTTGCCATCAAGGTTGCCCTCTCTGACCACTTTTGTTTGCATTAGTTACAGAACCACTGACTGAAGCTATAAGAACCAACGAAAACATATGTGGCATTGAAATAGGTTCAGAGGAGCATCATATATTCCTTTATGCAGATGATGTTCTGCTACATCTCAGCCCTGAGACCCCTGTTAACAGGATTAATGTTATAAGAATGAATGTTCTCCCAAGGTTGAATTTCTTTTGTTTCAATGCCTGTCTTAAGTTTTTTTTTAAGGAAAAATTATTTAATTTCAAGGTTCATTTGGAACCAAAAAAGGCCTAGATTAAAAATGCCTTTTATTTATAGTATACATAAGCTTCTGTCTATATCCAATAACTTTACTATGACAAATACTCTTTTGGTGTGTAAGGATGTTAGGAGGTTATTAGCTATCCCAAAAAACTTGTTTCAAATCTTCCATTGCTTTTAATCCTGAGCTCCCTTCATCTATGCAAAACACTGGGCTTCAGGTCTAGATGTCAAAAGGAGTTTTGATGTTAGGTGATTTGTTCACAGATGGTACATTGAAGTCTTTTCAGCAAATTATTCACAAACTTAAATTGCCCAGTAATGATTTTTATAAGTTTCTTCAGTTACGACACTTTTTAGAGTCTCAAATGAGAGTAGGTCAAATATGCTTTGTCCTTCATGAAGTAGAAAAGCATTTTTTTCTCCTCAGGTATTAATAAGAGGAAGATAGGTCTGAACCTACTATGTTGTAGGTTTTGTAGGTTAAATATTGATTTATCGACGTTTGACTCTCAAAAGGTGATATGGGAAAAGGACATTCGGTCTCCTTTTAGTGACATGGAGAGGTCAGCTGTTTGTGCAAATGTTTTTCCAAAAGGTGCTTCAATTTCGGCTCATGAACATTTTATTTTTATTTACAACACACCTCTCAATTATGTTTTAAGCATAAAGCAGCCACCTGTGCTGTGATGCATACATTTTGGGATTGTGAAAAGATTAAGACCTACTGGAAAGAGATTCACAAAATTATACAAAAGATTATTGGAAAGACTTTTACCTTGAATTATAAATCTTATGAGATTATATATCTCTTGAATTGCACTGTTGTAAATCTTAACGGTGATGATGAGCATGTACTTTTCTGGCTAAAAATGTATACTGTTGTTGTGGTCAACTTGACAGATGCCATATGTCAGAATGTGGATGAGTCAGGCTGCTACTCTTTTGACGTTACAAAAACTTACCTAGTTTGTCACAGTTGTGTCACAATTCTGACATTTTCTGTTGCACTTGGTCTTCTCTTTGGTGTGTGCACTTGGATGGGTTAAATGCAGAGCACAAATTCCGAGTAGAGGCCACCAGGCGTCCGCGGCGTCCGTGTACCCCCCACACCGTTCCGAGGTGGGAAATAACGTCAACCTGCAAATTACCACTTACAAGATAAGTCGAACGCAGCATAAGTAGTAAAAGGAATTCCAGCTCTTTTCATTGAGTCGGTTCATTTGGCTCAGCTCATCCAAAAGAATCGGCTCCCTAATGGCTCATTGTCATTATTTTCCTAAACCGGACGAAGATTGCAATTGTTTGACAAACATTTCCGCTAACGTTACCAACACTGGTCTTGGTGTACCCCCTCTTCTGCACATTTTAGTGTTTTCCATGCTTACCCGATTAAACTAATCAGCTGAGCTGTTAAGCCTTTCCTGACTTGAAAGTATGTGTATTAGAACAGGGAAATAAAATGTGCAGAACACTGGGTCCTCCATGAGCAGGGTCAGGAACCTGTGCCCTTACGCTTGCCCACACACAGTACATGTTCAAAAAGAAGGAGGCGGACCCTCTCAGTCATGCTGCCTCATACTCTCAGCTGATAGTAAAATACTAATGAACTAAGGCTAATGAACAGCTCATACGCTGAAAAGATGTTTACTTTTTGTATCAAATTACACTGCTGCAAGAGTATAAAAAGGCTCATATATGGGAGTCGGCTCGTTCGCGAACGACACATCACTCATTCCCAGACGAAAAGAAGCAACTTTCGTAATCTATGTCCAAAACTACATGCTACACTTGAGTCCAGCTTGTGGTCGACAGAAAGCCCCTGCTACCTTAATGAAAACTTTCTAAACAGATTATTAACAACTAACATCAGGTTGGAAAGCGGATGTGGGCAGTAGTCTTTGCGATACATCCGAGTGCGCCGGTTAAGGAAGTAAATTCAAAAGTAATGCTGGCCCAGCTGCAGTGGTACGTGGAGACTGCGTTTAGGAATGACAACTGTGTGTTTGATCGCAGCTTTGACATTTGCTCTGAAATCAGAATATGTTATCGCTGAGAAATGGACTACTGTGGCAGTAAACAGCACACCACTGGAAACCGACGATCAGAACCTAAGTGCGATTACAGCGATTTCTAAACTGAAAAGCAATGAGGACGAGGTATGTTGGGCACGTGACTATGGTAGATGACGTATAAAATAAAATAATATGATAAAATAATATGACAAAATAATTGTTAAAAAAATTAAAACGTGTTTTCCCGGATATATGATGTGCTGTCATCTGACTTAATGGACGAAATTAAGATTTTATGTGCTTAAAAAGAATCTCTGCAATGTGTGACATGCGCTTATTAAGGTGTTATATAAATTCGCGGATTATGTATTTTTGGGACTCAAGCTTGTGACCACAAGTTTGTTTATTAATGCGTTGTCAAGTCTTGAACGTGTGTCTGTACTTGTGTTAGCAGTGTGACAAGGTGATGACACTGCCTGCTGCCCAGCGCTGCGAGTTTGTTCAGAACACCACAGACTGCCATGTCGAGGGTGGCTTCATTAATTACCCCTGGATCACTTTTTGCTTGTTTCCTCCTAAACTCTTGCCCCTTGCTATTTTTTTCTATGTAAGTACGCCCAAGGTTTGCGAGCAAGCCTCGCAAATACGTGAATGTTTGAGTAGGCTACTACAGTTGAGTATGTGGGAGGGTGGACAGTCAGATAAACACAAACAGGAAAGTCCTGTATTTTGTGTAGTCCTGAAATGGTTGCAAACAATAATGAGCTCATTAAATTATATATCTATGCACTAATGATTTTTCCCTTGTTTGCTTCCCCTTTCCAGGTTCTGTGGCTGTTGATTTTGTTCCTGATTCTTGGACTGATTGCATCAGAGTTGTTAGTTTTGTTCTCAACTTTTAAGCAAGGTTATGATGTGCATAGACGGGTAATCATTGCTTTAAAGAGGGTTGTTGAGTAAGGTGCATTAATATGTGTAGCATAAAGAGGGTGGACATTTCCATTTACACTTCACCCTGATGTCCTTGTTACGTTAATATAATACTGGTTGGTGTCATCATGGTCTTGCAAGCTACCACAGCTGGGATCAAACCCATGATCAGTCATTATCTGTTGATCTATGACCACAGGTGTTATTCATACTTTCTCAGGTTTGAGAAAAGAGCAGCTACTTTGCTCTGCAGCTGCTGCATGATCACTTCTGACATATTTACAAAGCCCATAATCAATTTCCTCCACTGATCTAAATATTAACCTAAAATGAGCTGCGGTGGTGTGATTTTTGTACAGTAGCCATCAATCTGCCTTATCTGAACACAGATTATTGTCTTTTATGTTCAGTCATAGCCTCTATGTTGCTGGAGTTGTTCAGTGCCATGGCTGCCTTTTATCACCTACAGACAGTCCATCTGTCAGAGCCCTATTTGGTGTTCCAGTAGCTCAAGTAGAAAGGGGAAATTGTGGTTGGTGCATTCTGATGCGCACTTTTGCTTAGCAAACTTGAACTTAAAGGCAAAAAGTTGATTTTTTTTTTTTTGGGCATAAATTTGGTGTGGGTGTGTGATGTGTAATGAAAATGAATGAATTTTTAATTGTATAGTACTATTGGTCATTTTTAAAGGGTGTTAATTGAAGGGTGAAATTTGACTCTTAACTTGACACAATCAAAAAAAAAATCTGTAAAGGAGACGTTTTGTGTTCGACTTAAGGTTGCAACTTGTAATTCCCCATTTCCCACCAGTAAAAGCCAAAGAAACACGCCCTCAACTTCCAACCATCAACTTGGGATAGGCTTCTCAAGTACGGGTTCCTTCCCAGTTTACAGAGTGACATCAAATTAAGTAGCATTTCTCACCTTTAAATGAGTTATAATGTATACTGTATATACATGAATTTGCTTTAGATCAATAGACATACGCACATATTTGCTTGTTAAATCTAAAACACTGACTATACAATTTGCTGTGTTGAGGCGGTAAATGTACATCAGTTAGCTGGTTAGCTTGTTGCTAATGAAAAATGAACATGGAGGTATCCACATTTTTTTTTCCCCACTTTGCAAGGCGAACGTTCCAAGGTAGAAAAGGACGTTTCCATGTTTTTTGGACATGGGGTTCCCCAGGACCAGGGTTAGGAACCTGTGCCCTTACGCTTGACCACATTAAGATGTTTCCTTTTTGTATCAAGTTACACTGCTGTGAGAGTAAAAAAAAAAAGAAAGAAAGAAAAAGAAAAGACTCATTCTGATGAACTGCTTGTGTATAAATTTGGTATGGGTGTGTGAAATCTAATGAAAAGGAATTAATTTTTAATTGAATAGTACTATTGGTTATTTTTAAAAGGTGTTTGAGTATGCATTATAAAAATATTAATTGTTTTTTTTTGTTGTTGTTTTTTGTTTGTTTGTTTGTTTGTTTTTTCCTTTTGTAGTTTTTGTCCCAACCTCTCTGCTATCTCCTCCACTTTGAGGCTGACACATAATGTGGCTGTATCCTTGACCATTTTGGTACTCATATCCTTGAGGTTATTCATTTCTCTCTGATTTTACATAGAGGTTAGTAATGATGTCAGATAAGAATATAATCTACATCATTTCTGGCAAGTGAGAAATTTAATTTAATTAATTTTTTCAGGAGTGTAAGGAGCTAGTTTTGCACATACAGTCAAGTGAAAAAATTAGATCAACATGTCTATTTCTGATTGACTTGTTTTAATTTGTACCTGCAGATGAAAGTGATGAAATTGCATGTAAACAAAAAATCACTTTGTTTTCAGTTATTAACCAAAATAAATCAACAAAAATGAGCATTTCAACTGGGGAAAAAGTTAGGACACCTTATGCCCTAATAGCTAGTGTTTCCCCCTTTGGCTGAAATAACCTCAGTGAGACGTTTCTTGTAGCCATCTACCAGTGTCTGACATCAACTGGAAGAAAGTTTCCCTACTGTTCAATGCAGAATTCTTTCAGCTATGTGATGTTTGAGGGGTTTCTTGCATGCATAGTCTGTGTCAAATCACCCCATGGGATCTCAATAGGATTTAGATCTGGGCTTTGACTTGGCCATTCCATTTTTTTACTTTTCAGCCTGTCCTTGGTACAAAAGGGATGCCAACATAATATTAGGCAGGTGATAATAATATTATGGCTGATCGGTGTATACATATACACATATTGTGTTGGTACCCCGTTTGCTGCCAAAACAGCCCTGGCCCATCGAGGCATGGACTCCACTAGATCCCTGAAGGTGTACTGTGGTATCTGGCACAAAGACATTAACAGCAGATCCTTTAAGTCCTATAAGTTGCAAGGTGGGACCTCTATGGATGAGACTTGATGGCCAGCACACCCCAGGGAATTTGGAGGCCAAGTCAACACCTTGAAATCTTTGTCATGTTCCTCGAACCATTCCTGAACAATTTTTACAGTGTGGCAGGGCGCATTATCCTGCCGAAAGAGGTCACTTCCATTAGGGAATACCGTTGCCATGAAGGGGTGTACCTGGTCTGCAACAATGTTTAGGTAGGTGGTATGTGTCAAAATAGCATCCACATGAATGCCAGGACCCAAAGTTTCCCAGCAGAACATTGCCCAGAGCATCACACTGCCTCCGCCAGCTTGCGTTCTTCCCATAGTGCATGCTGGTGCCATCTCTTCCCCAGGTAAATGATGCACATGCACCTGGCCTTCCACATGATGTAAAAGAAAATGGGATTTATCAGACCAGGCCACCTTCTTCCATTGCTCCATGGTCCAGTTCTGATGCTCACATGCCCATTGTAGGCACTTTTGGCAGTGGACAGAGGTCAGCATGGGCACTCTGACAGGTCTGTGGCTACGCAGCACCATACACAGCAAGCAACGATGCACTGTGTGTTCTGACACCTTTCTATCATAGCCAGCTTTAACATTTTAGCAATTCATGCTACAATAGCTCTTCTGTGGCATCAGGCCAGACAGGCTAGCCTTCACTCCCCACGGCCATCAGTGAGCCTTGGGCACCCATGACCCTGTCGCTAGGTCACCAGTTGTCCTTCCTTGGACCACTTTTGGTAGGTGCTAACCACTGCATACCGGGAACACCCCACAAGGCCTGCCGTTTTGAGGATGCTCTGACACAGTCATCTAGCCATCACAATTTGGTCCTTGTCAAAGCCTTTCTAATCTTTACGCTTGCCCATTTTTCCTATTTCCAACAAATCAGCTTTGAGAACCAACTGGTCACTTGCTGCCTAATATATCTCAACCCATGACAGGTGCTATTGTAACGAGATAATCAGTATTATTCACTTCACCTCTCAATGGTCATAATGTTATGGCTGATCGGTGTATATTGTTGTTTTTGAACCTGCTGTACCTAACTTTAACTCAAAGCATAAATGCATAGTAGTTGTATTAATAATTATTGGGCTGAAGTCAGTCAAAACAGATCCAATGCTTGGTAGTGATTCTACTTTTATTGTGAGAAAGAATTGTGTGCTTTTCCATAATGGTATTGGTGTGCAGGGAGTGACATTTTTAGCCCTTGGTAATGGGGCTCCAGATGTATTCAGTGCCATGGCTGCTTTCTCCCGTCCACATACAGCTGGTCTGGCCATTGGAGCTTTGTTTGGTGAGTCTTCAGATTGCATTGTATCGTTATGATCTCAGCTTAGCTTGCTATTTTAAAAGGTACACTTGTATTAAAATGATAATTTTAGGCTGTAGGTAATGGTCATATTTAACTTACTGTATATTTGTGTCTCTAAGGGGCAGGCATCTTTGTGACCACAGTGGTTGCTGGGAGTGTTGCCCTGGTGAAGCCCTTCACTGTGGCCTCTCGCCCTTTCTTGCGTGATGTCATCTTCTATATGGCTGCTGTCTTCTGGACTTTCAACATTCTCTATAAGAGAGAGATTTTACTGGAAGAAGCCCTAGGTCTGCTTCTCTGTTTCCACATTTCCTCAAAGTAGTTTCTGATTATGTTTACTTACTACATTGTCTTGTGGTATTATGTGGATCACTCTGTCCCATTCTGCAGGTTATCTGGGACTGTATTTGCTGTATGTGATAACTGTGGTGGTGAGTGCATATATTCATAACCGCCAGTCACACTCCCTCCGTGAACCGCTACTGAACTCTACAGAGTTTAGCCAAGGTGAGGAGAACCCTTTTTTCTGCTTCATAAATGAATATATTCTAATTGCTCCAAAGCATACACTATGTGGCCAAAAGTATGTGGACACCTAACCATTACACTCGTATGCGGGTCTTCCTCAAAGCGTTGCCATAATGTTGGAAGCACACAATTGTCTAGGAGGGCAATTAATTTTCTTAATGGTCCATGCGAGAAACTGGGACTGTTGTGGAGGGCCGCAGCAATAGGCTGAAGTCAATTTTGTTCAACATTAATTATATGTTTTTTATAAAAAGCAGTATATTGTATCGTTTTGCTTAGCTCATACCAGTAAAAGTAGATGAAAATGAAAATGCGGAAACACCAATACCAAAATTATCTCACTATTTAATAAATATTCATCAAAACAATTTTGAAAATGTGTTTTTGCAGTTTTTCAAAGACCAGCAGTAACTGTGTACAAAGATTAACTGCTACTGCTGTAGTTGCTTTATTTACACATCCCTGGATGTGTAAACTTGGTAAAAAGTCCTTGTTGTCTTTGCAGCTTGTCTAGCAAAGATTCAGATGTCTGTGCTCGCTCTGCATTAGTCAAGTTCTTGTATTTTTTGGCGCATTGCCTCTCATAATGTTGCTTCAAACTGTAATCCTCAAACACAGCAATCTTTTCTCCACAAACTAAGCACACTTTGTTAAATAAATACTTAAAAGTCCATGTCTTGTTAAAAACTCGATATTCTGCAACAATCTTTTTTTTTCTTAACTTGAGCAGCGACCACTAACACACTTTTGGTAAAGGTCAGATCACCAATTAAACACGGGCACATACGCACACACAATAGGCTCACAAGCACTAGCATAATGACGTATAAATAGCAGTCACCTTCAAATTAAAATATAGGAATACTTACTTTGATTCCTGACTTCACGATTGGGCCCTTAGGATGTCTTTGTATACTGCAGCATTATGATTTCCCTTCACTAGAACCAAAGGGCCCAAAACATGTTCCAGCATGGCCCTCATGCACAAGGCAGGGTCTATAAAGACATGGTTTGCCAGTTGATGTGGAAGAACTCGAGTAGCCCTAGCCCTGACCTCAACTCCACTAAACACCACTGGTATGAATTGGAACGCTGACCACGCACCAGACCTTCTCACTTTGACATCAGTGCCCAGCCTCACTAAAGCTCTTGCATAAATCCGCATAACTACATTCCAAAATTTAGTGGAAATCCTTACCAAAAGAGTGGAGGTTATGATAACAGCAAGCTGTATTGGCAAGTGATTAATAACCCTTATTTAATCATTGCTTACTTAATCATCAACCCTTATTACTCATTGTTTTGTTGCAGTGTCCTGTTGCTATTTAAGCCTCGGTTTAGGGTTAGCATGAGAAAATATATTGCTGTTTTCAAAAGGTGAAGCAAAGCTTGAGTTGCATGTACAATTATCACTAATACAGTATCTGTATATAACAACATACTGTGGGGGTCTTGACCTCTTCTTAGCATCCATAAAAAAATCATTAATGGATGATAGAGTAAATGCTGTGAAACAGCATTTGATCCCTCCTGATTTCCTCTATTTTTGCACATTTGTCACACTATTTGGTTTTCGATTCCCCTACAAAATGTAATATCAGACAAGGAGAACATGAGGAAACACAAAACAATTTTTAAATTATCATTTCATTTAAAGTTTATGCAAAACCCTACTAAACCTACTACTGTTTATGCCACCTTTAGCAGCAATGGCAACTCAATAACTCAATAAATGGCTTCTGATAACTGGAGATCAATCTTTTACTTTAAGTGGGGGAATTTTGGTCAACTCTAATTGTGTTTACTCAGCTTGTCTTTGTCTAATAATAAATTTGGTCTATAAATCTGAAACAATCAAGTGTGAATACAAGAAATCAGGAAATATTTTTTCATGGTACTGTATATGCAGTCCAGGGGCATGGTGGCTTATAGGATCTTGCCATGTCCTGTGTGGATAGAGCTTGCACGTTCTCCCTGTGCTTCAGGGGTTTCCTATGTGTACTCCGGTTTCTTACCCAGTCCAAAGACATGCATTGTAGACTGATTGGCATTTTCCAAATTGTCCATAGTGAGTGAATAGGGGTGTGTATGTGTGTGACTGTGCCCTGTGATGGGTTTGCACCGCATCCAGGGTGTCCCCCGCCTTGTGCCCAGAGTACCCTGGGATAGGCCCCAGGCTCACCCCCGTCCCTGTGTAGGACAAGCGGTACAGGAAATGGATGGATATGTAATCCACAGATTAGTAGGCATTACCTCTGACTCTAACTTTGGACTCTAACCTGTAAATCCATAGAATTAGAGCAATATTCTTACATACTTTAGGCATGTGATCATAAATTTAAAGTATGAGATAACATGCCTGTGGTTTGCGTCCTCTGCCAGTAATCACTTACAATATGCTGAAGGTTATCACAATTTTGTGTGTAATGGATGTGTGGATGTATATGTGTGTGTGTGTGTTTGTTTGTTTGTTTCAGAGGAGTATGAGCCTTTGATCTCCTTCACTGAGTCAACCAGTAGCATTTTCCTGAGAGCTATTAACCCCATAGATTCAAGGAGTTGGAGGAGGATACACTGGGGCTGGAAAGTCCTCAAGATCATTCAGGTTAAACACATTCACTTGACTTTAATTGTTTAGGTGTTGATTGAATTATTGCAATGTCATGTGGAGGTTGCTGTGGTGTTCAGGTGTTGTCCAGAGTTCCTACAGAATCTTCCACAAAATGTTTGTGTGACTTATTGGACATTTTCATATCTACTGTCAGGTTTTAAAACAATTGGTTAAATTCAGACATAAGGGACAGTTATTTATGCTTTTTTGTCAGTTGGCAGTATTGTAAAATAACAATCCAAGTGTTAAAAACTGTCTGCATCGCTCTAGCTGCCATTTGAGTTGGTGTTGCTGCTGACAGTTCCAGTTGTGGATACTGATAAGAAGGAACGTAATTGGAAACGCCCTCTTAACTGCCTTCACCTTATCACTGGGCCACTGGTGTGTGTTCTTACTTTCAACTCAGGGACATGTAAGTGTGTCTGCATGGGACCAAACATAAGTAACGTTTAGTTCTGTGTCTTTTACCTACCAGCTTTGAGTGTGATGGGCCTATCCTGCATTTAATCATTAGAGAGAAGCTTACACAATTTTCTTTAGTGTGAAGCCTATCACTGTGTGTTTTTACATTCTTGGTTATGCAATATTGATTGTATGGGACTCCACCATCAATCAGTCATCCAGTGAGAGATTAGCCAGTTAAAGCTTAATTTTGTTCTTTTAGAGACAATTAGTGTATGTAAATGAATGTAAAATGTAAAATTCTTTGAATATCCTGAATATCTATAAATAATTACTTCTCTCTGTATATGTTGCAGATGGTCTGTACTTCATTGAGGGAGAGTTTCCTGTGTGGATACTCACAGCCCTTGCTGGAGCCTTCCTCTCAGGCATAGTCTACTGTTCTACCACTAATGAGCATCGTCCTCTTTACCACTTTGTGAGAATTAATTCCACAATTGTCTTCTTTAGTCCAACATATACATTATATTACCAAAAGTATTCGGTCACCTGCCTTGACTCACATATGAACTTAAGTGCCATCCCATTCCTAA
>CM074969.1:12926214-12937014 GCA_037577455.1 Pangasius macronema
TTATCCTGGTGTTACTGCATTTCTTCAGTTTTTTTCCCCTGAAGCACAGTGTGTTTGCACAGTTTAGTGCAAATTAGCCTGATAATATCCCATCTATTCTTTTTTTACTGAAGACTAAAATGATTAGATAGTTTTAATTGGTCATTTATAAATACTATGTTCTTCTGTAGCACCACAGAGCCTCCAGCTCAGGGACTGCAGGCTGAACTGAACTCTTAAAACAGTTTTCCTCACTGCCAGTCCGAGAGCTGCAGCACAGCACAGTTTAGTGTTTTACTGCTTCAACACCTGATAAAGCTCATGAAGGGCTTCATAATGAGACGAGTGAGTTTGATCAGGTGGAACACTGCTGTAAAACACCTCACTATACTGACCTCACATCTGTAGAACTGTCTCTGTCTCTGAAGTTAAATGAATGATCCATTGACACGTCACTCTTCATGGACAGACAGCTGGGTTCTGGTGAGTCTGATCTCTTTCCCTCCATCATTCTACAATTACACCAGAAATATCAGCAAAAGTCAAGTCAAGTCAAGTGGAGTTTATTGTCATTTCAGCCATATACAAGTACACAGTGAAACGAAACAACATTTCTCCAGGACCAAGGTGCTACATAAGACAAACACAGAACTACACAGAACTACAGGGACTACATAAATTACAGAAATTAAACGTAAAGTGTACAAGTGCAAACATGTGCAAACAGCGTAAACATAGTAGTAGCAGCAAAAAGACATGTGCAAAACATGTGCATAGAGGATGCTCAGTTGTGTGTATGTATATGTATGTGTTCCTTTGGACCAGTTCAGTTGTGTGTGTGTGTGTGTGTGTGTGTTCCTTCAGTCCAGTTCTAGGTATTGAGGAGTCTGATGGCATGAGGGAAGAAACTTGCACAGTCTGGTTGTGAGGGCCCGAATGCTTCGGTACAGTTTACCAGACGGCAGGATAGTGAAGAGTATGTGAGAGGGGTGTGTGGGGTCATCCACAATGCTGGTGGCTTTGCGGATGCAGCGTGGGGTGTAAATGTCCATGATGGAGGGAAGAGAGACCCCGATGATCTTCTCAGCTCAGCTGAGTCAGCAGAGTGAACAGCAGTGGACTGAGCACACAGCCCTGTGGGCCCCCAGTGCTCAGAGTGGTGGTGTTGGAGATGCTGTTCCCGATCCGGACTGACTGAAGTCTTCCAGTCAGGAAGTCCAGGATCCAGTTACAGAGGGGGGTGTTCATGCTAATGATTGTGTTGAATGCTGAACTGAAGTCTATGAACAGCATTCTAACATAAGTGTCTTTATTGTCCAGGTGGGTGANAGCATTCGAACATAAGTGTCTTTATTGTCCAGGTGGGTGAGTGCCAGATGGAGGGCGGTGGTGATGGCATCATCTGTTGAGCGGTTGGGGCGGTAAGCGAATTGCAGGGGGTCCAGTGAGGGAGGCAGCAGGGTCTTGATGTGCCTCATGACGAGCTTCTCGAAGCACTTCATGATGATGGGTGTAAGTGCAACGGGACGGTAGTCATTGAGGCACGACACTGAAGACTTGCCCTGGGTTCTATAATTTTTGGTATTAAAATCAGCCATTTCTTTACTCTTTCCAGAAGGCACTGGCTAAGGGTCAATCAAGCAATGTAATTACTTTCTGTGGTGGCTTGAGTTTACCACCCCTATATTTCTAATGCATATCTGCAAGATGTCCATGGCTCTGTGCTTTGTTGGGCTGCAAGGTGGGTAGGGAATAGGGGTGATGAAACAAAAAAGCCACAACCACCAGAAAAGATTCTAATAGGCTAACAGAGTATGTGTTCATTTATATATACCTAACCTGCAAAAATGCTTCAAAAGCCAGAAATTTGGTCATGGATCAGCAAGCTGTAAAAACAAGCTGCAGTTGTGGAAGTACAATTGGAAGTCTAGGTCAAAGAAAAAGATATCCAAAGAATGAAATATGTTAAGAAAGATGGCTACCCTGAAGCACAAAGTGGTTGAGGGCCTTCCTTCCTTTAACCTAGAGAGATCATTTGCATCCTTAGTGAAGTCCACATCAACAGTCAAAAGCTAGAGAGAACTGACCTGGATTAACAAAGAAAAAACTCAACCAATTAGTAGTAATAAGTATCCCCTCTACAAAAAAAAACAACAAGATAATAAGCATTCAGAACTCAACCATACTCAACCTGATTCAGACCCAGCTAGAATGAAAGCTCCTCAAGAGAACAATCTACAATCAGTACACCTAACACTCCACAAACCCATCACACTGTGATCTATCTATGTACCACCTGGGGGCACTGTGACACTACAAGTCCTGAATGACCTCATAGATCCCCATCATGGGTGATTTTAACAGCCACAATCCACTATGGGCAGAAGGCATGCAACAAAGAGCACAAAAGATCCATCCCTCCATTCTCTATACCACTTATCCTACACAGGGTCACAAGGTAGGAGCCTACACTCTAAAAAGTAATACACTGGCTCAACTTAAAAAAAATTAAGGTAACAATTTGCATGGATCTTTTTAAGTTATTTCAACTTAAGCCATTTTTGAATAAATATTGTGAGACTTAGTTAGCCCAACTCAAATTGTTTAGCACAACCAACATGATTTGAATTGTCCTTGTGCTTAATTAATTTGAGCCAACTTAATGATATTATGTGGTCAAATTAGTTAATTTAAGCTGTTCTATATTATTTATTTTGCTTTCAGTCTACTCAGAAATTTCCATGCAAATTGTTACCTTAATTGTTTGAGTAATAGTGACTAATTTCAATTAGAATGAAAAAAACACTTCACATTTCAATTTTATGATAATTTATTGTAAAACAGTGCAAAATATTTCTTAGTCAGAGGACAGGACAGAAAACACAACATTGCCCTTTTTAGAAAAATAACACTATATGTAAGTGTTTGCTTTTCTTCTACAAAAAATAATTTAACATACTCTAGCCTATTCTATGTGAAAATGAACTTGTAAGTAAAACAAACTTGTACTTTGTAAAAAAAAAAAAAAATCTGAATTGAACATAACTGCATGTCAACAGTTTCTGTATGTGCATGAACAACAAAAATTAACATACCAGTGATACAACTGACTCAAGGAATATCTTCTGAAACACCTCAAAAGTATTTTTCAACTCTCTTAGATAGCTTAGGTTGAGTGAGTATCAGTCCCATTAGCAAGGCACAGGCTCTAGGTACATCAAGGCCTTCAAGGACTTCTGTTCCCTCAATCACAATCTTTGCACTTGCCAGATCAGATGGTGTGGCACCTCTTGCTACAACAATCTTCGTCACTTCATTGGTAATATCCCCATGATCCCAAGTAGGTCAAAAGCAATGTAAGTAATCATATTTAAAATCAGAGTAACAAAAGGTTAATTTGAGGAGGGTTTTGAATCAAACTTTAACAAACTGTTATTACATTTACTCTGCCCATCATGTTTCATCATGTTTTAGTATTTATAGTTTTGGTTGTAATTAATGCTTCATTCTTAGTCAGAGGACTAAGCTGTGAACAACATATGATTTGTCCTTATAAGCATAACACATTAACACATCCATGAAACTCTGAGCAATGTTAGTTTTAAATTTCACAAGTGGCGAGAACTGCATTACAAATTCACTTTCCCTAGTGATATTGAACCAGCACAACAAAACCCATAGCCTGGGATGATGTAAAATCATGGTCAACTAACATTACATCACCTATGAGAAAAAGGGTATTTTCTTGTCTGGATCCCATTAATGTTTACATTTTGTCTTATTGCTGCAGCTAATGGTTCTATTAAAAAGGCGAATAGGGACAGAGAGAGTGGGAATCCTTTTCTAGTGCCTCTGTGCAGTGTGGAAAGTTTTGATATTAGTCCATTAGTGATAACTGTGGCCTTAGGTGATATGTGGAGAATTTTTATCCACTGAATAAATGATTCCCCAAAACCCAATTTATGAAGTGTGATAAGTAGAAATTTCCAGTTAACTTTGTCACAGGCTTTCTCTGTATCAAGTGTTACTATTGCTGATTCTAGATTTTTATGTGATATGTACGTAATCTATCAGGTTGTGGAGTCTACGCATGTTGGTGGCTGACTTTCGGCTTTTAATGAATTCAGGTTGATCTGGGTTGAATATTAAAGGACTAACTGTTAATTCTAGTAGCTAGAGTCTTGCTTATTATTTTTGTGTCTGTGCTGATCAGTGATGATGGGAGGTAACTTGAGGGTAAAGTGGGGCCTTTGTTGGGTTTTAGGTGAAGTGAGATACTGGCGGTGTTTATTTCTGTCAGTATTGTCATATTCTGTTTAATTTCGGATACTAATCTGTTAAATAGTGGTCCCAAAATAGCCCAGAATTGAGTAGGGAAACTGTCAGGACCTGGTACTTTAATATTAGGCAAATTGTTAAAGGAGTTATAGATCTCTTCTGGTTCTATCAATTTATCTGTGGAATTTGCTTGTTCTTCAGTTGATTTTGGTAGTTTGATACTATTTCGAAAGTAACTGATGTCTTCTGTGTCTGGATCTTAAACTGATGAGTATAGATCTTGAAAGAATGATCTAAATGTATTATTAATT
Source organism: Pangasius macronema (assembly GCA_037577455.1). NCBI lineage: Eukaryota > Metazoa > Chordata > Actinopteri > Siluriformes > Pangasiidae > Pangasius > Pangasius macronema. The sequence continues at coordinate 12,930,783 of CM074969.1, forward strand.
GCCGCTGGGGTTTGTATGTTTGCTAGGAATTTTCCGGAATGTATTAAAAGTTTTCATGCCTGAGTCTTTGTAGTAGCAAGTGAGGTTTTTGTTTTTGAGATCATTATATTCTATTTTGAATTTCCTTTCTGTGCTGATTGATGTTAGTCTCTCTAATTCCCTAATAATTTGTTCCAGTTTACTTTCATTTTCAATATTTTTCTTTTTCTTTATTCATAGGTATTATTTTACCTCTGAGAAGAACCTTTCTGTTTCCTGTAGTAGCATTGGTTAGGTTTCTGTAGAATCATTTATTTCAATGAAGGATGCTCATTCTCTTTTAATGAAGCTATCAAATTAGCGATGTGTTAAAATGCCATCTAAAAACTGTCTAACTGTCTCCTGAAGGTGATTACTAAGAAATACAGGAGCATGATCAATGATTGTAATAAAGTGAATTTGTGTGATTGATATATTTGGTATCAATGAGTTACTTGTTAGAAAGAAATCAATGCGGGAATGTGTACAGTGGGCTGGTGAGTAATATGTGTATTTCTGGGTGTTGTAGTTGCCAAGTCCTAAGTCAGTTATTGTATTATTGTTTCTGTGGCCTACCAGTTCCTTGTTTTATGTGTACTAATGGTTTTATCTAATTCTAGGTTGATGACTATGTTAAAGTCCCATTATGACTGGGGTGTCTGGGAAGTTTGTGAAATGTATGAAGAAGGTACAGAAGATCGATGGGGTTGTCTGTATTTGGTCCGTATTTACTACAGTTATCAGGCTGCTGCTGATAGAGATGTTTATTATGTCTGCCTTCGGGGTCGGTGATAGTAGTGTTGTGTGTGAATGTGACTTTTCAATTTATCAATATTGCCACACCTCTTTTCTTGGTATTGTAGCGGACAGAGAAAGTTTGGCTGAATTGTGGGGTGTGTAGTTTGTGACTGTCTGGTTCTGAGAAATGTGTTTCTTGGAGTAAGCATATGTATGCATTTAGATGCTGGAGTACTTTGCTTGTTTTTGTCTGATAGCCAATACCACAGATGTTCTAAGTAAGGAATTTGATGGATGTCATGCTTTTGGGCGATCTCTTGTTGGGTTTATCAGTGGTGTATGATTGTTATATGTTGATGCATATGTGTGTGAAGGCATACTAATAAATGAATGTGAGTATTGCTGTGTTGATGCATATGTGTGTGAAGGCATACTAATAAATGAATGTGAGTATTGCTGTGTAGACACTAGCTTACTTTTTGGTGTTATTGGGTTGTTTTGTATGTGAGAATGGCGGTGAATACAGTCAGGTACATAAGTATTTGGACAGTGAGACACTTTTTGTAATTTTCTCTCTGTACAACACCACAATGAATTTGAAATGAAGCAATCAAGATGTGGTTGAAGTGTAGAATTTCAGCTCTGATTCAAGGGGTTTAACAAAAATATTGCATTAGCCATTTAGGATGTGACGGCAGGCCGACAGCCCATGCACCAAAGAAAAGCAGTGCTCCTTGCTCAACTGCCAGCCTTTGTTTTGGACAGCCGGAGTGCGTGTGGCTGCAAGGTGGAGCATTTTAACACAGCACAGCTGGCAGCCACTGATTGCTGCGGTGCAAATTGACCCTCCTGAAGATGACGGAGGGATATTAAAGGAGCCAGCGTCCGCTCCCAGGAAAAAAAAGGTAGGTCATACTGATGCACTGTCTAACCTGCTTCTTCTTTCTGCCTCCAGACACTGATGCTAGCAGAGAAGATGAGCCACCACGTGTCTCAGCCACCCCCCGAACCACCTAGGAGCGTCTGCCGTCCCCCTTCCATCTCCAGGAAGGGCCTCTGCTGCAGCTCACCACGCTCCACCCTGAGACCTCACTGCACTTTACTAGCCACACAAACCCTCACCCCTTCACTCTGCCTGCGCCAAACAAAAAACTGAGAATGCAGGCATAGACACTACACACAGCACCGATGGAGAGCATCCTACGATGGTTTCTTCAGGTGAGCCTGCAGCAGCAGGCTGTTACCCAGGACCAGGCTTGTGGCCTCCAAGTAGCCAGACAGGAACTTCTGGAACTTCGGAAAAAAAAACAGCGCCATGGGCATCCCCCTCCCAACTCCTGCCGAGAAGCCTTTTCCGAAAGCTCAACCGAACAGATGAAATTGAGACGTATCTGACAACATTCGTGCAGGTCGCACAGTGGGAAGGATGGGCACAGAGGAATGGGCCTCCTCTCTTGGTCCCCTCCTCTAGACCCAGCTAGCCTACCATGCTCTCTCCCTCGATGACGCTGCTTGGTATGCCCGAGTTAAGAGCAAAATTCTCCTGCGCTGTGGTCTCTTCCCTACCATTGCAGTAACAGGGCTCCACCAGTGGAAATATAATCCTAAAGCCTCCCCCTGATGCCAGATGGACAAGCTACTTTGGATCGCGAATCGATGGCTACAGCCGGCACAGTTTTCCAGAAGCAGAAATTATCCTGAAATAATCCTCATATTCTACAAAACAGAGCGTAGAGAGCAACCCTGTGAGTTGCAGGTGGTCCCCCACAGCCGGACCAAAGCCTTCCTGTATCTGGCTCACTCACACCCCCTGGGGGGCACTTGGGGACACAAAGTTTTTCTCCTCCACCCACGGCCTAATGCAGCTGGTCCACCACGACATCAAGACCCCACAAGGAGACGTGCTCTGACAGCAGCCCTACCGCATCCTGGAGGCCCGCCGGAAGGCGATTGATGAGGAAGTCAGCTGGATGCTCCATGATGGAATCATTGAGAAGTCCACCAGCCCATGGTCCAGCCCCATCATCATGGTGCCCAATTCCAACGGAGCATCTGGCTGTGTAATGACTTCCAGAAGCTGAACCAGGTTTCACAGTTTGACGGCTACCCCCTCCCTCCCAGAGTCGACGACCTGGTGGAGCAGCTGTGGAGGGCCCGGTTCATATCCATCCTCAACCTCACAAAAGGTTACTGGCCTGGAGGCCAAGCTGAATACCACCATTTCCACTGCCGTGGGCCAACCATTCGACCTACATGGGGCCCCAGCCATCTTCCAGTGGCTCATGGACATCATCCTGTGGCCCCATTGTCAATAGCCTATATCAACGACATCATGATTCACTCCTCCATCTGGGCCGACCACCTGCACCATCTCAGGGAGGTCCTGGGAGAGCTCCGGAAGTCTGGGCTGACTGCCAACTCCAAGAAATGCCATCTGGGACTCACCGAGGAACAGTGCCTGGGTTATTGAATTGGCATGGGGTATTGAATCTCCTGATGCCACAGGAGAAGAAAGTAGAAAGTAGGTCATACTGACACACTGTCTAACCTGCTTCTTCTTTCTGACGCCAGTGGAGAAGATGAGACACCATGTGTGTCAGCTGCCCTCCGAACCACATAGGAGCGGCACCTTCCGTCTCCAGAAAGTGCTGCTGCTGCAGCTCACCACACTTCACTAGCCACATGCACCCTCACCCCTTTACTCTGCCTGCACCAAACAAAAAAATCTAATAAAGAAAAAGTGTCAGTGTCAGTGGGTGTCAGTGTTCTGCCCTATCATGATCTCCTGTGTCATAAGGAATTAAAGCCATTTTTTGCAGAGTCCTTCCTTTTTCACAAGCTCAAAAGTAATTGGACAAACAATCATAAATATTTGAATTATTTTTCATACTTGGATGCAAATCCTTTGCAGTCAATGACTGTCTGAAGTCTGGAACCCATTTACATCATCAAATGCTGAGTTTCCTGCCTTGAGATGCTTTGCTGGGCCTTTATTGCAGCCGCCTTCAGTTGCTGCTTGTTTGCGGTTCTTTATGCCTTCAGTTTTGTGAAAGTCTGTGAAAGGCATGCTCAGTCGAGTTGAGGTCATTGGACATTTAAGAACATTTAATTTCTTTGCCTTAAGAAGCCCTTGGGTTGCTTTCACGGTATGTTTTGGGTCATCTGTATTGTGAAGTGCCATCCTATCCATTTTGAAGCATTTAACTGAATCTTTGCAGTATAGCTGTATAAGCTTCAGAATTCATCTTGCTACTTCTATCAGCAGTCACATCATTAATCACCAGTGACACAGCTCCATTGGCAGCCATGTGTGCCCATGCCATAACACTGTCTCCACAATGTTTGACAGGTGATGTGGTATGCTTTGGACCAAGAGCTTTTCCTTTCCTTTTCTATAATTTTCTCTTCCCATCATTCTGGTACAAGTTAATCTTGCATCAGTACTGGTCAGACTATTTTTAATCTGGCCTTCCTGTTCTTGAGTGTTACTAGTGGTTTTCATTTTGAGGTAAACCGTCTGTATTTATATTCATGAAGGCATCTCTTGATTGTAGACTTTGACAATGTCAGTCATTTTTCCCTCCAATGGACTTTCCCTTCACTTCATTAGTATGGACTATTTTGTGTAGATTGATGACATATAACTTATGCACTTATGCAAGACACAGTGTATATATGTTCTGCAAATTGGGGTGGGTGTGTTGCTTAGAGCCATAGTATTAGGTTTATGTAACTGAACTCCAATATAGGCAGTAGATATGGTGTCAGACAAACTAGAGTAGTCTTTAAATTTAGACTAGTAAAGCATAGATTTATTTGTTTTGTTATGGAAAGAATGTTATGAATGGTAATAATTTTTATTGCTTATGAAGCTTTAATGATTTCTGATGGTAAAGTTCAGGTATAAAATTATATAAATGTACACTAAAAATATAATAAAATGCTTGACAAAATTTTTTTTTTTGCATGGATTCTATATTAAACGTTCTCTGTGCATCGAAGGTTCAGTGTTCTGGGTTTGTATGAGACGCTTGCAGTCAAACACAATTTATTGGGCTGCATCATCCCACCACAGCCTCAGAAAAGTGTGGTTGGTAAGCGGTTTCACTTTAATCTGACACTCACCTCTGTAGGCACCATGCATTCACAGATAAGTAGCTTCCTTTTATTGAAGTAGTTTTACAGCAACTAGAAGGATGTGACATGATTATACGTTGTCCCCACCAACTAACAAAAGGGATCCACCAGCCTTTGTTCAGTCTCTCTGGGTCCAACTGGAAGGCAAGATGAACCATGAAAGGGAGGATCTTTTTCCTTCTTAGGCTGATCATCACATGCAGTCTATTTTTCTCTCACCTGAGACCACCCTGAGAAAATGGCTCACATCTCTCAATGGTGTAAAATCAATCTACTCAGTATCATTGCATATGGTTTTGTCTTTTTTGTGCAAGTTTACTTTCACTTTTAACGATATGTGAAGTGAAGTGAAGTGAAGTGAAGTGAAATGACTTTGTGGCCAAGTGTGGAGACCCATACTTGGAATTTGTGCTCTGCATTTAACCCATCCAAGTGCACACACACAGTAGTGAACACACACACACCCGNGTCATTCACTCCCCCACCTACAATCCCTGCCAGACCCGAGACTCGAACCCACGACCTTCAGGTTCACCTTTGGGTTATAAGTCCGACTCGGAATCTCAGACCATTAGGCCACGACTGCCCCCTGTGAAACAGCTGCTTTCACCTTTGGTAGGTGGCTGGACCTCCACGGGTTATGAAGCCAACTAAACTGCATCAGGAAGCAAATCCATGAATGACTAAGCCTGCAAATTGCAGGTATCCATGAAGACAAACTCAAACACCTACAGCAGAATCAACTTTTCCAAAGACTGCATTGGGGCTCATTCAGAGCACTTAAACACGCTTCAAATGCTCAAGCTGCATTCTTCTCAGGCTTGTAACAAACTGAGCAACTCCATGTAAGACTGTACATCTGGGCATAGATGGGATAAATATTGTTTACTATTATTTCTTTCAAAGTTTTACTGTATTGAGTAATTTGAAGCTTCAAACTGTTTTTTTAAAATCAGCATTCAGCAAGTTTCCCTTCTTCTCTCTTCGATATTGCTCTCTTATCTTTGCATGCCACAATGTGCTTACTAACACTGTCACTAAGTCAGTGACCTCCATATATGTCAAGGAGAAATAAGATCCAAACTATGTAACATTATTCCCATTAATGTTAGTGTACTTTGGGACTTTTTTATAGCTTCTATGACTGGCCATACATCACATGTGAAGTCATTAAAATCCCCACCATATTTCTCTCCCAGTGGTTCTCTTTGTTTCACATACCAGGAGACGTGGCCACGTATGTCACATGGGGCTGCAGAATACAAACCCTGACGGACTGTTTATTGTTGCCGGAGATTTCAACCATGCAAATCTCAAGTCAGTGCTCCCTAAATTCCAT
>CM074969.1:12948999-12961162 GCA_037577455.1 Pangasius macronema
CATTAATAAAAAAAATGTCACTGATTTTTTTTGCTGTATGTTTCACAAAGCCAGAATGTTAAGCTATTGAACAAAACCTTTTTTTGTGTCATATCTGTGACTCGTTTTTTTTGCTATAAAGTAGAAAGGCTGGGTGAACATCCTCTAAGTGTGGTGATTCCATAATTTTTGCCAGGGGTTATAGGAGTATCTGTACACTTGCTCATTCATGAAATCATGCACTTATGGGCCAAGAGGTTGAGTTCACATCAAACATCAGAATGCAGAAAAATGTGACATGTCAGTGACTTTGTGACATGCTTGTTGACGCTGCTGATTTCTTGGGATTTTCAAAAACAGTCTCTAAATTTTACACAGAAGGATATGAATTACGATACAGATGATCACTGTTTTGATGTGAACATTACCTGAAGCTCTTAACCTGCATATGATTCTATGCATTGCGCTGTTGCCACATGATGGCTGACTAGATAATTGCATGAATGAGAAGGGCTACAGATGCACTCATCGATCACCTTAATGGAAACATTAAGGTGATTGATGAGTGTGTGTGTGTGTGTGTGTGTGTGTGTGTGTGTGTGTGTGTGTGTGTTTGTGTGTGTGTGTGTGCAGTGAAAGTCTGCATCACCCATTGTGATCCTGGTGCAGTTCAAATATGTGGCAGGAAGCATATGGTGGCTGTAATCCATTATACACATTAAGTGCCTCCTGAAGAGCTACAATGGTTGTGTCATGCTGAAGAAGAAATAAACACACAACAGTGAATATTGTCATAGTTTATGTCTCATGTTAATCATAATTAATGTAGGATTGTGAACTCGTTAGCAATTCTAAAATGTTTTCGGAAATATAAGGTTGTTTTGAAAATTGTTTTCAATGTTTGAAAACTTTTTCAATTCATACTGATCAAAACCCAAATTAATAATTTTGCCATGTACAATGTTGGTACTGACAGTTTAAGGTGCTTTCTTGGCATGAAACTGTAACAACTGTATTGACAAGTCTTGTATTACAAAGTGTGTGAATAAATGGAAATAAAGGGAAAAAGGTACTGACTCACCGCAGAATACATGATCATCTTCAGCTGTTGATTTGAGTTTAAAGTGGTAGCAGCTGATAGGTTCTTAATAATCTGTTCCAGCAAGACACCTAAGAGAAAGAGTACTAGATGAATGGCAACTGTTCAAAATCTTGACTGAGATGCAAGTTGAAACCAATTAAAAGGTCAAGTAAAAGGACTGGAAAGACTTATTTAGACATTTATTTATATATATATATATATGTACATTTACACAGTTCAAACTACACATTGTCACTGATGCAAAGCGCTATGCTTACTTAGCATGCTTGATACCCTGCTCGTGTCATGTCATCTTCACAAGCTAGCTGAAGTATGTATGTCTACTAGCTTCCTCAAAGACCAATCATCCCACACATCTTTAGTAATCCAAGTCACCACAGTGTCCACAGTATTTTAGATTTTTGGTTCAAGGTCACATAGTCATATTTGAACACTAGCTTGATAGCTTGAATAAAAACAGCTGTTTACTATCACTATTCAGTTTTCATGCGCAGATCCAAGCTTTAGGCATGGCGAGCAGGGGCCAGCAGAGTCGCCGTGAGGCTTCGCCCGTGGAGGTGCTCGGCACGGCACTGGTCGGGAGCGTGGTCTTCATTGCTGTCTGCAGTCTCTGTGTGAAAGGGAGGGAAGCACCTGGGCTGCAGTTGCACGAGGAGCTTGAATGGCAGCGGCTACAGGCCAGCCGTCACAGAGAAGTTCTTTTAGACTGCTCAGAAGTGAGGGCTTCTCTCTCTACTGCGGTGTAATTCTTTTAAGCTGGTGTCAACTTCCTGCCGACATACAGGACCGGGTGCTCTTCTTCCTTGAATATCTGTGAGAGCACGGCACCTGGCCCAGTCTCGGAAATGTCCGAGTGAATGGTGAAAGGCTATTCAAAGTCTGGGTTCCTGAGCACTGGGGAGCTGGTGAGTGTCCTCTTCGGGGCCTGGAATGCATGCTCTGCTTTGACGGTCCAGCACACCCAGTCTCTGGTAGGCCTTTCTTGGTCAGGTCTGAAAGAGGTGAGGCAACCTGTTATACAGGTTGCCTCGTATATACAGATAGCACGTAGCTGTTTTTTGGTGGTGGGACAGGGGTACCCTTTTACTGCCTCAATCATTTTCTACTGTGGTTTCAGCATGCCCCTGCCAATACAGTATCCCAGATACTGTGCCTCTGTCAGCCCTAGATGACACTTACTTGGATTGGCCATGAGCCCTGCCTTCCAGAGCTCTCCCAGGACAATCCCGGAGATGGTACAGGTGGTCCGACCAGGTGGAGGAGTAGATGATTACATGCAAGCGGCAGTGAGTTTTCTGTGGGGCCGTAAGACGATGTCCATAAAATGTTAGAAGGTTGCGGTTACTCTGTGCAGCCCAAAGGGAATAAACCAGTACTGCCAGTGGCCAGTGGCAGTGCTGAATGCCATCTTGGGTTTGGCATCTGGGGCTAAGGCTATCTGCCAGTAACAGTTGCTGAGATCAAGAGTGGAGATAAACCAGGCTCTGCCCAGTCGCTCCAGCAGGTTGTCTACTCAGGGGAGGGGGTAGCTATCAAAATTCAATACCTGGTTGAGCTTCCGGAAATCATTACACAGCTTGAGACTCCCGTCGGGCTTCAGAACCACCAGGATGGGGCTGGACCAGAGGATGGCAGACTGCTCGATGATGCCATCTCACAGCATCCGGCTAACTTCCCCCTCAATAGCACGATGGCGGGCTTCCATGACACGGTAGAGCCACTATTGTACCACAACTCCTGCTGGGGTCTTGAGCTCATGCTGGACCTTGGGTGTTGAGGAGGTGTCCTGCCATTCAGTGCAGTGACAGAGGACTTCCTCTTTTACCAGAAAGTAGGATGCTAGAAGTCTCTAGTTGGAATTCTTGTTCACCCCCACCATCTGTTGCACCTGGCCCCAACAGTGGTCGCCTTCCTTTTGCTTGCACCCGAAGTTGCCCTTGTGAGTCACCTGATGGAATACACAAGAGACTGGGCAATTGGGATTGTGTGACTCACCTTCTGTTCCCGCTTTGGCGGCGTATTCTTGGGCCAGGTAGGCCGGCTGACCTGTGGCAGGCTCTGCTGGGGAGTCCTCCAATACCGTCTGGAATTTGTGGCTTTGGCAGGGGTGCTGGGAGGCACGAGGAATCCTGGCCAGTCTCTTCCGAGGAGGAGTGGAACTGGTAGCTCAGGGATCAGACCCACCTGTATTGGCCACTCTCCTGAGCAACTCCCATTCCAGACCTAAGCAGCATTTCCATGCACAGAGGAGACCATGAGGGTCCAGCACACCTTGGTAGTGTGGGACAGGATCGCTGTGTGGGCAAGGGTGACTGTATTTCCTGAGTCTAGGAGGGCTGGAACAGGGGTACTATTTACGTCCATGGTGAGTGTGGTTGTGTGAGGCAGAGAGGCTGCACAGAGGGAGCATCCAGCTAGCCAGGTCTTGTTGGCTCAAGGTGGACCCACCAGGTCCGGTTCAGTAAGCAAGGGCTCATCCAATGGAGAGGCATAGGTGGGGTGGGTGGTTTTAGCTTTCCTCTGCTCAGCAAGGCATTGAGGCAAACAGTCCCTGCACCTGGCTGGGACGGGTTCTCGCTTTTCTCCCCTGTCAATTGACAAGGTGGCTAGGGTGCACTCAAGGGCCTCTTTCATCTCTCTCGGGTTGTCAGGGGCCCGTGTGCCAACTGCTTGCACTCTTCTGGCAGCAGAGCTCTCAGGAACTTGTCCGCAGCTACCTTGTTGACAACCTCCATTGTGGAGTGCTTCTTGGGCTGCAGTAATCGCTTGGTGTTGCGCAGCAGAGTGTCCATTTGGGCCTGGGGTGTGGCACCAGGTTTGTAAGTCCACTGATGAATCCCTGCCACCACACTGCCAGAGGACAGTCTGCAGCGCAGAGAGCATTGTAAGTGAGCTGAACCTCCCAGGAGATGAATGGGGCGAGATTGTGGGCTCAGTCTCCTTCCGGCCAGTCCTTGTGAGCAGTGACTTACTCAAAGGTGCTCAGGAATCATCGTCTTTGGAGGTCATCTTAAGTCACTGGGCATCTCGGCAGGAGTCTGGCAGAGGAGCAGCAGCAGCAGTGTTGAGCTTTCGCAGGGACACCAGCTCTTCAGTGGTGTGGAGCCCTTGTGCCAGATCTTGGGTCAACACCTGCTGCTGGAGATTGGTTTCAAGTATGTTTGAGGATAGCATCCATGGGTGGCATGAGGCTCACACCCACATTCTCCACCACTGTACCAACTTGAGGCTGCAACAGGCTGAACACAACATAAAGTTGTGCCGTCCCACCCTGCAGCCATGTGGTCCTGCTCTATCCACAACAATGGGGTCCTGAGATAGTGCTGTCCTTTCAGCACCCAGGCAGCAGTTGCACAAGGAGCGTGAAGTGCTTGAATGGGGGTGGCTGCAGGCCACAGACGTGTTTTAAGCTGCTGTTTAAACACTTCAGTTGAGGTTTTTGTGAAGTTAAAGAATGACACTAAGATAAATCATGTCAGATCTTTTCTCACCTTTAGTATACAAAGTATACAAATAAAGTGAAAAACAATCAGAAACTTTTACAGGGAAAAATTAAAAATAAAAAGTTACAGTAAACCAGTTGCATAAGTGGGAACATAAACTAATACTTTGTTGAAGCACCTTTTGATTTTGTTACACCACTCATTCTTTTTTTGTAAGTGTCTATCAGCATGGCGCATCTTGTCTTGGCAATATTTTCCACTTTTTCTTCAAAAACAATCTAGATATTTCAAATTGTGAGGGCATCTTCAGTGCACAGCCCACGTCAGGTCACCCCACAGATTTTTAGTTGGATTCAGGCCTGCGCTCTGGCTAGGCCATTCAAAAACATTGATCTTCTTTTGGCAAAGCCTTTACTTTTTTGATTTGAATGCAAGTTTGGGTCACTGTCGTACTGAAGAAAAGCACCCCTAAAGGATGATGCTGTCACCATCATGCTTCACTGTGGGTATGGTGTTCTTTTGGTTATGTGCTTTTTTGTGCCAAACATACATCGGAATTATGGAATTATTATACCTTTTGGAATTTATCCCAGCAGACCATAACGCATCTGCCACAAGTTTGGGGTGATTTAGTTGTGCTTGGATGTTTTTTGTGAGAAAGAGCTTGCATCTAGCCACCCTACACCATAGCGCAGACGTGAAGAATACGAGAGATTGTTGTCACATGCAGAGAGTAATCAGTACTTGTCAGAGATTCCTGCAGCTCCTTCAATGTTGCAGCTGATCTCGTGGCAGCCTCCGTGGTAAGTTTTTGTCTTGTCCTTTTGTAAATTTTGGAGGATCACCTGTTCTCAGTAATGTCATTGTGGTGCTCCATTTTCTCCACTTGTTGATGATGTCCATTATGGGCTTCCATGGTATATTTAATGTTTTGGAAATCTTTTTGTACCCCTCTGCTGATCAGTTCCTTTCAACAGGCTTTGTCAGCTCTTTGCTGACCATGGATTCAGCAGTCAGATGAAACCAAGAAGAGGTCAAGAAAATCCTGCAGAAACAGCTGGTCTTTTATTTAGGGTTGATCTGAATAATTTCAATGACAATTGTATGATAATTACTTTTGAACACAAGATTGAATTGTGATTGGCTCATTATGAACAGAGTCACATGCCCAATTATAAAAGGGTGTGCACACTTATGCAACAAGGTTATTGTAACTTTTTATTTTTTCTAATTTTCCCTAAAATGGTTCTGATGGTTTTTCACTTAATTTTTATATGTTGTAATTTTGCACAAATTGGGTGGCAAAAGATTTAACATGAATTATCTTGGTTTAATTTTTTTTCAGCACAAAAGCTTACCATTTTAACAGTGGTATGTTACTTTTTATACCCACTGTATAAAGAAGACTGTTCCATAAATTTGGAGTATAGGCTGAAAAAACATGACTTTGCCTTTTACTTTCAGCCTAGTCCTAGACAGAGACAGTAAACCTTGATCAGATGACCTCATAGACTTTTCATAGCTGTGAAAGGAATCCAGTTCAGAGAGGTACTCTGAGGTCTCACCATGTAATGCTTCATAAGTGAGGACTCACTGGTAACCAATGAAGGGAAGCCAGCACCAGTGTAATGTGTTCATTGCGCTGGATTTTGGTGAGCAGACGTGCAGCTACATTTTGAACTAGTTAAAGAAGAGATACTAGCCCTTGATTACAGCAGGTAAACATGGAGTTGCAATAGTCCTGCCATGATTACACAAGATTACGCATGGATTAAAGTCTCAGTGTCCTGATAACAAGTGCCTGACTTTAGCAACAAAAGTTGCTAAAGAAACCATGTTTTGTCAAGAGCTTTTGTATTGACAGAGAAATTGAGGTAGGAGTCAAAAATGGTTCCTAGTGGAAGCTTTCTCATTAGCTGCTAAGAAGCCTAAAACAGGGTGCAACTCATCTGAAACATCTTTAGGATGGATGACAAGAACATGTGTTTTGTCTTCATTTAGCCTAAGGAAATTAAGAAATATCCAGTTCTTAATGGCCTCAAGGCACTAAGTTAACCAATTTAAATAGAGAATAGATGAATAGAGAATAGAGGAAATAGAGGAATAGAGAATCCTACAGACTGATTAAAGTGACAGCTAAAGTTGGTTTAAAGCCTCCTTTTATTATGGCCTATTTATTAATACTTAGATTAGTATGAAATATATACTACATACCTGACTGTACTTAATTACCGTTACCACACTGGACTTATCATACTCAACATTTACATCATTATGGGTATGTTTCACTACGCATTTTTAATTTATTGATTTATTGATTTTTTTTTATATATATTGTATAGGTATAAATTTTATACATTTTTTATGTTATTTTATTTTTACTTCTTTCTTTCTTTTCTTTCGTTCTTCTTGAGAGCAATTGTAACATGGCAAAGCAATTTCCCCCTGGGATTAATAAAGTTCTTTGAATCTTGAATCTTTTATATTCACATATGTAACAATATCATGACTGCATTTTTAAGATTTTTTTTTAACAGATTACAATTTCAAAACATGGTGGAGACAAAACTGCATATATCAAAAAGTGTTTGGGCCAAGATAAAATTAAATCTCTGCCATACTCATGAGGCAATAATATCTCCACTTTGATTTATACCAATGCATGCATATTTGCCTTTCTGTTTCTTATTATCAGAATTTATGGAATCACATTACAGGCTCATGAGTAAATATTTATTTAATGTTCTAAAATTGTTGGATAATGAAAATGCCCAGGTCTGACCTCCCTGTAGCCGACATTTCTCCTCTCTTTTATAGATGCCAAACATGATCTGGAAACCAAAATTCTTCAGCTGCTTCAGTGTCTTCATCACATCAGGAGTCACCCAGGCTGGAGGGGACAGGCCATGCTTCTTCTGCATGCAGGAAAGTAATAGTTAGAGTGTAAGAGAGAGAGTACTACAAATAACAGTCACCTCATTTATAGTTTGGTCCATAAATATTTGGACATTGACAAAATTATTATTATTTTGGTTGTTTACAACAGTATATCAGAGATGAAATTGAATAATGAATATGGGTGAACAGTGTAGAAATTACAGCACTTTTGGCCATATAGTCGTGAAGAGTACTTATTTGAGTTACTATAGACCTCCTGTCAGCTCAGACCAGTCTGGTCATTCTCCTCTTATGTCTCACATCAACAAGGTGTTTCAGCCTGCAGACCCTCCACACACAGGATGTTTTTGTTTTTTTGCACCATTCTGTGTAAACTCTAGTTTCTGACATACTCAAACCAGCCCATCTGGCACCAGCAACCATGCCACAATCAAAGTCACAGAGATCACACTTTATGATGTTTGAAGTGAACATTAACTGATGCTCTTGACCTGTATCTGCATGATTTTGCACTGTGCTGCTGCCACATGATAGGCAGATTAGATTACTGGAGGAATATACAGTTGTATAGGCATAGGTTCCTAATAAAGTGGACACAGAAACACACAGTCCCCTCCAAAAGTATTGGAAAGGCAAAGCCAATTCTTTTTGCTATACACTGAAGCCATTTGGGTTTGAGATCAAAATATACGAGTATATGAATATGAAGCGATAAATAAAAGTATAATAATATGAGAATAATATCAGATGTCTAGCTTTCATTTCCTGATCTTTACATTTAGATGTGTTAGACAATTTAGAAAATGGTGCCTTTCATGAAAGACCATCCAGTTTTTTTGGTGAGCAAAAAGTACAGGAACATACAGACTTAAAGTAAATTAAAGTAAATAACACTTAATATTTTGATGCATATCCCTTGCTTGCAATAAAGCTGGTGACCTACTAACATGACCAAACTTGTTTTGCAGGGTTTCTCCCATCAGTCTCCTCTTCAGGAAGTGAAATGCATGCTCAATTGGTTTAGGGTCTGGTGATTTACTTGTGTCTCCCAATTAGATAAACCAGACCAAGAGTAGACAGAGCTATTAATTGTTTAAACAACAAATGTAACATGGAACACCTGGGCAACAAGAAACACCTGACAGTCGCCTGTTCCGATATTTGTGATAACTTGAAAGATGGGTGGGTTCAAACAAAAGTTGCCATGCTCTAATTTGTTTAACACATCTAGAAATTCTGTTAAATTCTGTTAGATATTCTGTAAATATCAGAAAATGAAAGCTAAAATACTGATCTATTTTCTCACATCACTCATCACACATTTTGTTTTAGCTGTATATTTTATGACTTCTGCATTGTTGAGTCAGTACAAAACATTTTAGATTTTCAAACATTATTTTTTCCAAACAAAAATTCAATGTTACAGAAAAAATGGTTGTCTGTCAGTAAAGAAAGCAAAATATAACACCACTTTTCAGACAAAAACATAATGCTGGGTTTTGCATGTAATAAAAAGAACAAAATGTGTGAGTCAAAGTCTCCAGAAGAACTGTGGCAGATTCTCCAACATGCTCAGGTAGGTAAAACCTACCAGCCAATTTCCTTATATAAAACTGTACCTGAGACTACTGTTTTTTTTTTTTAAAGCAAAGAGTTGTCACAACAAATACTGGCTTTGTTAATTATATTATTAAAATAACATAAATAATTTTTGTTTCTTTGCATCATTAGATGCCAACATTAGATAATGCACCAAAAAGTATGACAAAATGCAGAACAAAACTAAATAAAACTAACATGGGATTTGGCATCGACTCTAGGCTAACTACGTCTACTCAAATTACTGATACAGTTATTGGTATTTTTTTTTTTTTTTTACAAATTTAGCAGCTTTTGTACAATTATTTTTAGAAGTGATGTCTGTCAAAGAACCTCACCTCACAGAAAAGTGTATCGTAGACACTCCACACCGTCTCAATGGAAGCTGACTTCAGCCCAGTTTTATTCTGCACCATCTCCAGGAAATCCTACTCATTAAACAGCACAGCATTCACTACATTGCAAAACTACAATATTATGCCACCATCTCCTCCACACACAACATATATTTAAGAAAGGAAGCAGGGGTCATATTGTTCACCAGGACTTACTCTCAAACAATATTAACAGAAGTAGACAAAAAAAAAACTCTATTCACGTGTGCCTTCCAGATTGCAGGTGTGTGCGCACAGGTCACAGTAAATCAATGTGAATGAATAAAATAAATATTTTCTTATTTATACATAGGTCAATTATTCTATAAGACTATAACTCTGAGGTCTTAATGACCTAATCTCTGTAAATTAAATTTGTAGGCAAAGTTCTCTGTTGGAAAAATCAATTTCAGAATTGTTCCATTTTGTAAATGTAAAATAGCTAATTTGGAGAAGAAAGCAGGTGTTAAAGGGAGTATTGTTTTGACAAGGTAATGTGGAGAGAGCTTCAGACTCACTTTGTAAGTCTTGGTCATATTGAGGTAGATCTCTGTTCTTTCTGTCTCGTTCATGAGCAATTGGTAGCGCGGGCAGTTAGCTATAGGAAACGACAGCAGCTGAGAAACAAAAAAAATGTGTCACACAGTGACTAATGATCACTCATTGTTAGTTTCAATTCAAAATAACCTAATCATTACTGTAGTAACATAGGGAAAAAAATTCAAATAGATACTTAATCTAACTTTTCAATTTTTTAATCTCAGTTTAGGGTGAACTATGTGCAGTGTGCTGAACAGATGGAAGAAGGTGCATATTCCTACCTTCTCCTCGTCCTGGGGAACTGTGTGTATTGGTATAGGCTGCCAGTCCAAACCAGGGTGAAACACCTGTGAGCCATTGGGTGGGTAAAGGCCAGCAAGATTTGAGGCGGCACTCATCAGAGTGCGATCATAATCTGTGCTTCGTACAGCAATCTGTGATACAGGAAGTAGATTGAGAACAACAATCAGCACCTACCATAAATACTGACTTTAAATTAGGGTCACACAGGTACAGAACAGTGTCAAGGTAGCAAATTATTCTTATTTATTACCATTATTTATTATTATTTATTACCATTAACCCTGTGGAGCAAGGCAGTATTCAGACTAACATTACTCCTCCTTAGAAAATTGTCATTTTTGGGGCCTTAACCCCAACCTGTTATCTTTTTATACAAACTTGTAATCTTGTTGAGCTGTTATGATTATACAAGCTCAAGATCATTTGTGGCAATAGAATATTGACAGTAGATTCAGTTAGATTTTGCAACTGTATATATTCATTAAAGGGACAGTAAAGGGATGCATCGGGAGGGTGTTGCACAAATGTACTTATATATGTATATGATACACATTACCCAGAAGTCACAGCATATGTTTAAGACACCAAGAGCAAGAGTTTTAAATTAACAACTGGTTCTGGTAAACACCTGCAATATCAGTACCTTATACTGACTTTTTAGACAGTCTGAAAGGTCCAACACACTGGTTAACATAGATAAAGCTGTGACTGTAGGTTAACAAGCTACATGGCAAATAAATGAATGAACACTGAGGTATGAATAATCTTGGCTCCACAGGCATTGTCACAAGACTTGGTTGTGTCTCTTGGAAATGACATCTATACGTACTTTATAGCTGTCGAAAGCTACAGTTGAGGTCAAAAGTTTACACCCCCCTTTCAGAATCTGCAAAATGTTAATTATTTTGCCAAAATAAAGGGATCATACAGAATGCATGTTATTGTTTATTTAGTGCTGACCTGAATAAGGTATTTCACATAAAAGATGTTTACATATAGTCCACAAGAGAAAACAATAGTTGAATTTATAAAAATGACCCCGTTCAAAAGTTTACATGGCCTTGATTCTTAATACTGTGTTGTTACCTGAATCCACAGCTCTGTTTTTTTTTAGTGATAGTTGTTCATGAGTCCCTTGTTTGTCTTGAACAGTTAAACTGCCTTCTGTTCTTCAGAAAAATCCTTCAGGTCCCACAAATTCTTTGGTTTTCCAGAGATTTTTGTGTATTTGAACCCTTTCCAACAATGACTGTATGATTTTGAGAATCACACTGAGGAGAACTGAGGGACTCGTATGACTCATGTAGAGCCGGGGGGTGAAAACCCTGATCTTCACCTGGGGGTGGGGACTTTTTGAATTTGAAGATCAGGGTAAATTTAACCTCTGAAGGGCAGTACTAAATGAAAAAATATGATATTTGGGCAAAATAAGAAAAAATGTACACATCTCCATTCTGTTCAAAGGTTTTCACCCCCCAGCTCTTAATGCATGGTTTTTCCTTCTGGAGCATCAGTGAACGTTTGAACCTTCCGTAATAGTTGCATATGAGTCCCTCAGTTGTCCTTGGTGTGAAAAGATGGATCTCAAAATCATACAGTCATTGTTGGAAAGGGTTCAAATACACAAAAATGCTGGAAAACCAAAGAATAAAAATGCCATTACTTGTTAATCATAGCATTAAGCTGTATTTGGGGGTGTGGGTGTAATCAGAGAAAGGGAGAAAGCCTGATAGCGACAGCAATCATATTTCATAGGTCCTACTATTATCTGTAAGTATTAATTCTACAAAGCTTGATGATTATAAGGTCAACAATCAATGCAGAAAGAATGAAGAAACAATTAGCCAATAAAAAACTATAAAGAATTATTTATATATATATATATATATATATATATATATATATATATATATAGAGAGAGAGAG
>CM074969.1:12967810-12979462 GCA_037577455.1 Pangasius macronema
TCAGAGGAGGGAGAGTGAGTATATTGGTAGGAGAATGTTGGACATGGAGCTGCCAGGCAGGAGGTGAAGAGGAAGGCTAAAGAGGAAGTATATGGACATAATAAATGAGGATATGAAGCTAGTGGGTGCAGGTGATGAGGATGCAGAAGATAGGGATAGGTGGAGAGTGATGATTCGCTGTGGCGACCCCTGAAGAGAAAAGACGAAAGAAGAAGGAGGAGGACGTGGGTTAGGTACAGTGACGATGCTGCTGCCCGATTTTTACTGCGCATGCATTATCGGTTTACAGCATGAGTCAATTCGCTGCGTATGCGCCAAAACGTTATGAAACTTAGGCCATACTCACACTAGGCCCGGTTGCCTTGTACCGAGCGATTGTCCCCCTTCCCCACTCACCGGCTGGGCTTTTTTTTGGGGGTTTTTTTTTTGACAGTCTTAAAATCTTTTTATTCAGTGTTTTTAATATTTAAAAGTAAAAAAAAAAAAAAAAAAAGATTTTATAATCATTTTATGCAAAACAAATAAGCCTTGTGCTCTACTATATAAATATCTTAAAAGAAACATGGTTAAATACATATCCTGTTAATTTATCAGTTTTATCCAGTCAGTTTGCAACTAAAGAAGAAGGATTCTAATATGGATACTATTTGTACTTTTTATGGTTCTGCTGAAGAATAGAAAATCCCATCTGTTATGGCAATGCCTACATTATTATTTTTGACAGGCCTGTGTTGCCTGTGTTCAGACTCCTTTTATGCCGAATTTCTAAATTATAATTCTGCGCTATGAGGGACTACCTCTTTAGAGTTATACATGTGAGACAAAAACACTAAAGGGTTATGATCAGTGTATACTACTACAGATAGGGTACAAGAACCAACATAAACTTCAAAATTTTGTAAGGCTAACAACAAAACTAAGGCTTCTTTCTCAACCGTTGAGTACTCTGGTGTTTATTGAACTTACAGGAGAAATAACATATTGGATGATTGATTCCCATGTTATCCTCTTGAATCAACACAGCCCCTGCACCAAGGGCATCCACCTCCAGCTTAAAGGTTTTTAAAAATCTGGGGCTCCAAGGATATTACATGCATTACAAAGCAAAGTCTTAACACTGTTGAAAGCATACTGGCAAGACTGAGACTACACAAAAGAAACGGAAGGAATGAGAAGAGCTGTAAGCAGAGCCACCACTGCCAAACGTTTTTACAAAAACTGTGCCACACCAGGAAAACGTCTCAACTCCCGCCTAGTGGAAGGAATTGGGAAGCTTTTAATAGCTAGGAGCTTTTTTTTCTCACAGGACACACTTGTCCCTGACCTACTTGTTTTTCCTAGGTAGGTTATTGTGGCTTTAGCAAACTTACATTTTGCCAGGTTTACAGTCAAAGAGGCTTTCATCAGTCTCTTGGACTCTATGTGACTGGGCCAGTCCAAGGAACAAACCACCAAATCATCTAGATATGCACTTCAGAACCTATGGGTAGAATCAGGTTTTTGGAACAAGTAAACATGGTGAACTCCAAGACTTGAACTAGGTTTTTTCTAAGCCATGGTCCAACAAATAATCTACTTCTCATCGCAGCTCTTTTTACCATGTTAACTCGATACACAGGTGGTTTCAGAGGTTTATCTACAGGTACCTTAATGTCATGCTGTTCTACAATGGTCTGAGAGAGAACATCACCACACAAGTTCAGAAAATCCTTTAATAATCTCGAAATGTCTTCTTTCTATTCCTCTGATAAATGAGCTAATAATGATGACAAGGCTGATAACAACTAGCACCAGAATTTGACAACCTAGCAGAGGGTTGAGATATACACTGCTCAAAAAAATTTAAGGAACACTTTTTAATCAGAGTATAGCATCAAGTCAGTTAAACTCCTGGGATATTGATCTGGTCAGTTAGGTAGCAGAAGGAGTTGTTAATCAGTTTCAGCTGCTTTGGTGTTAATGAAATGAACAACAGGTGCAGTAGATGGGCAACAATGAGACGACCCCCAGGAATGGTTTTACAGGTGGAGGCCACTGATATTTTTTCCCTAATCATCTTTTCAGACTGTTTTTCACTAGTTTTGCATTTGGCTAGGGTCAGTGTCACTACTGGTAGCATGAAGCAATACCTGGACCCTACAGATGTTGCACAGAGCGTCCAACTCCTCCAGGATGGCACATCAATACATGCCATTGCCAGAAGGTTTGCTTTGTCTCCCAGCACAGTCTTAAGAGCATAGAGGAGATTCCAGCCCTGTGCTTTTCACAGTGCAGGTTCACCCTGAGCACATGTGACAGATGTGAACGGGTCTGGAGAAGCTGTGGAGAACGTTATGCTGCCTGTAACATGGTTCAGCATGACCGGTTTGGTGGTGGGTCAGTGATGGTCTGGGGAGGCATATCCATGGAGGGACGCACAGGCTATAGCACACTGACTGCCATTAGGTATCAGAATGAAATCCTTGGACCCATTGTTAGACCCTACACTGGTGCAGTGGGTCCTGGTGCACAACAGTGCCTGGCCTCATGTAGCGAGAGTATGCAGGCAGAACACACTTGGGACATTATGTTTCGGTCCATCCGACGTCGCCAGGTTGCACCTCAGATTTTCCAGGAGCTCAGTGATGCCCTGGTGCAGAGCTGGGAGGAAATACCCCAGGACACCATCCGTCGTCTCATTAGGAGCATGCCCCGACGTTGTCAGGCATGCATACAAGCACGTGGGGGCCATACAAACTACTGAGTACCATTTTGAATTGCTGCATTGAAATTTCAGCAAAATGGACTAGCCTGCTGCATCATTTTTTCACTTTGATTTTCGGGGTGTCTTTGAATTCAGCCTTCTGTAGGTTGACAATTTCCATTTACATCAAAGGATATGGCATTCTTTTGTTCCTAACACGTTACCCAGTCCATATCAGTATAGATATCCAGCATGATCTTTTTCCGCATTGAGATCTGATGTGTTATCAAAGTGTTCCTTTAATTTTTTGAGTCAAGATCTTCTAGCTCAAGCCATTTGGCTTAGGATTTTATGAATCTTTGGTTTTCTCAATAAATAATGCATCTAATTCTGTTTGTAGAGTATGCATTTCCTTCCTCTGTTATTTTGAAGGATTTAGTGAGCTCAATATGGATTTAAGAATATAGAATTCCTTTAGGATGAGACCATAGTGAGACTACTTCATTTTCAAACTATCTTTTCTATATTTCATTGAAAACTGGCAACATTCAAACTTAAGGATTTCATTTGCTGATGTAACTGAGAGGTCATTCCTTCTTTTATATTTTGTAATGATTTTTTGTGGTAGTCTGCAGTGGGAGTGCAGGGGAATGAGTAAATTAATGTGGCATACCTCATTCTTATTTGTGAGTGCATAATAGCAAGCTGATTTTGTTGTTCACCATGTTTACATACCGTGCATAGCAAAAGCCATAATAAAAGCTCTTGGAGAGTTCATCACCCAACTGCCAGCCAGAACATCAGAATTGGTCCAGTGCCACCAACCAGACTCGCTGACTGACTGTCCAGCTGGCGGAGGACATGTCCTCGTGTGCGGAAACAGTAAAACATCACATTTTTCTTCTTTCTTTGACCTTTCCTCACCTCCTGGGCATGCCTTCCCCTCGACCAGTGCCAGCATGGGTGCCAGATTTCAGTGCTGGGAGCAGAAGCGTCCCCGGGCTGTGCACATGACATTCGGGGTGTACTCAAGGGGGTATACATCAGACCTTGGTGGAATTGGGAAGTGTGCAGACCTTGATCCACCAAAGCCTGATTCAAGACGCGGCTTTGAATGGTTGATGGGAGGTGAAGGTGAGGTGTATACAAATGTGTGTAACAGCATGTTCACAGATATTCAATTCAGTTTTATTTGTATAGCGCTTTTAACATTGGACATTGTCACAAAACAGCTTTACAGAAATATATAAATGCAGGATAAACATTTTAAACATTTTTAAAGAAATACTCCCTGAGATTATATGAGGAAGAAACCTTGAGAGGAACCAGACTCAAAAGGGAACCCATTCTCATCTGGTGCCCGACCTTTTACACCCTTATGGCTGAGTGAGCACAAATCCTCACAGCCATGTACCAAAATCTAGCCTTCCCATAAAATTATAGCTGCTGTTGCAGCATCAAAGGGCAAAGAACTCAATATGAATGTCCATGGAATTGGAATGGGTGCCCACATACTTTTGGCCATATAGTGTAACTCCTATAAAATGCATTTATTGTAAGGAAAAATATTGAGGGAGATATCAAAGTCAAATGAACTTGTAAAACCGACAGAACGCTATTTCCACAAATAATTTGTAGATATTTAACTTAAATTGTTTGGCTTGTTTTCCATTCACTTAAATGGGAATGGGTGGGGTTAAACAATGTTCTGCTGCCACATTTCCATTCCTGTTTTGGGACATTCCACCTCCATACCAACAGAGGGCACTTTTCCCCTGAATTCTAAGAACACTTCTTTGGTTGTCATGCTCTTTTCCTGTCCTCGTATAATGCACATGCACATGCATACGCATGCAGAGTGGAACGCTTTGTTGTTTGTTAGTACTCGTGTAACTTCTGAGCTGTTGTATTCTGTCGTGATCATTGTGTATGACCCTTGCATCTTGTCTTGTTTTTTTTTCCTGTTTGGTTCTCCCTCTTGCTTTTATTAATATGGCTATGTTCTGGGCTGTGTACTGATCTTTTGCCTGATCCACTGACTCTTTTGGAATTGCCCTTTGTACTAGTCTGCTCTGAGATTTATTCTGCGTTTGACCCTGTCATGTTTATTATTTATGATTTTGGACTGTGGACACTGTTTACAATAAACCTTGTGCACGTGGATCTTTCTGAGTCCTGTATGCTACAAGTATTTATTTGTAGCACAATTATTTATGACAGCAATCAATCAATTTCAGGACTTGAACAATTCAGGAATTCAAAACAGGATTTGAAAAATTATCAAAATTCATCAGAAACATATTCCAATATTGTATGAACACAGCAGACTAAGTAAAATTGACTACATATTAAGATGTTGGTCTGAGTAACATTCTGTAATTCATCATTTACAACAATATCAAAAATAAAATGGTTTAGAAAATCAATGTTCATCAAATCAACATTTTCCAAATTCATATCTAGAGCCATCTTTTTTTGAAATCCAACATGAACAGATTAAGCAATAATTACTGTAGAAACCACCACTAATACGTAATAT
The DNA here is from genome assembly GCA_037577455.1 of Pangasius macronema. Lineage (NCBI taxonomy): Eukaryota > Metazoa > Chordata > Actinopteri > Siluriformes > Pangasiidae > Pangasius > Pangasius macronema. Next base: position 12,973,033 of record CM074969.1, read on the forward strand.
TTTACAATTTATTTCTTGCAGTACCAGCATAACAGATTTCCAAAAAAAAAAAAAATCAATATTTAAAATGGTATGTACACAGTACAGTAAGTAAAAATGGTACACTCAGTGGTAGTCCTAAGTAACATTCTATATCTCCCATTCAACCTTATTCTCTTGCATATGAAGGTGACTCAATGCATAATTTAACCATATTTGTAGGGTGTATGTATATGTATATATGCATCATAAATATGTGTAATATATTAGTCACTTTTGTAATATTATGACAAAAACCAGCCAACGCTTGAATGTCATTTTTCCTAGCTTGGGATTTTTGGGGTCAAGTGGGTCAGAGGTTCAAGCTACAGCACTGCCAAGCTGCCACTGTTGGCAGGCTCCAGGCACGCCATATTACAGCTGACCCTGCGTGCTGACCCCAACTTCCTGAGAAGCTGGGATATGCAAAGAAAAGAATTTCACTGTACTGTAATGTACATGTGACAAATAAAGTATTTCTTTCTTTCACTGCAAGGTCCTGGTAACATAGGTTTTAACTTTCAGTTAGGTGAGAAATTAAATGCTACTAAGTTTAACTGTCCCAATTTACCTGATGTCCTTTGTCTGATGTCCTTGTGACATTTTCGACAAAGGACATCAGACAAAGTGACATTTGTCTATAACGTGTTAATAGATGATGAGAATGAGAGAAAATGAACCTGTGTCAGTGGGTGTATTCTCTGCAGGTCTCTTGTGCAGAAAACACATCAAAAATATGGGCTACACCCTCTTGATTTGAGTTTGGCGAAATGTTTTTGATAAACTCAGAAAAGCCATCAATGTGTATGGGGCAAACCTATATAGCAAGCTCAATTACCTGGGGAAGGAACAGCTGCATAGTTGTGGTCTGCAGCAGGAGCAGGTCCTACACATGCTGTTGTCAGTGATTTTCAAGTACTCAGATTCTGCTGGCTACAGACATACATGATGACACTTCAAATGCTCACCCTCGTCTTGGTGAATAGCACAAAGCCATTTCTTTCTCACAAATACATTGGTGGGAAAGGAGTGAAAGCTCAAGTATGGATGGTTGCTCAAATTATTGGTGCATTTAGGGACACTGCACTGATTACAAGCTGCACTGCAACTGTCCATTATCTCACCAGAAGTTTTGAACTTCTGCTTCTGCCTTTGTAACACAGAAGTGAGAAAAATGATTCTTTTAGATATTACTGGTCTAGTGTGAAAATAGTTCACATGGGCTGAATGAAATGAGACAATGGGCCATATTTGGCCTGTGGGCCTTGAGTTTGAGACCTGTATTTTAGGAAATCCAAATCTCACCATCATTTTCCAGACTTGATTTCACAAAATTAAGGATGATTATTTTCTGGCCTAATATGACTTTTTAGTTTATACTCATTTCATCAACATTTTGGTCTATTTTCACTTTGGTTAATGGTTTCTTACATTGCCCACACAGCCACTCAGATGCTGGCTGACAGTGGTGCCAGTGTGGCATTGCTTAATCTCTAAGAGGCCAAAGCAGTAGCACTTAGGTCCTTTTGTTTGTCCAGCTCTCTTGCCCCTTCTGTACAGTCTGCTCAAACATTCAAATACCACCAACACCATCATGCCTGTCATTTCATAGACCTGTCATCTAGCCTAGCCTCTGCCATAAATATGTTTAATTTATTTGCACATCTGAACTGCATTCCGAAATGTTGAGTCCAACATTTGCTGTCTCCACTACTTCTACTTCTATTAGATTTCTTAATAATATGAGAAAATTGTGAATGAGAAAATAAGCTTAAGCTATTTTGATTTTCTGAGCTAACTTGGCCGTTATCCTGAGAACCGTTTTTCTCCCATTAAATTCCACTATAACTGCACTATCAGTGTTCACCTGTGATGTCAGCATGGCAGACAACTGCTAACCTCTTACAGAGATAATGAAAATATAGCACTAAAAGGCAAATTAGTACCAGAATTGCAAATCACTTCACAAATATTTCAGCATATTTAATGTGGTTCAAAGTGGAGTTTTCATTTAACTTAAAAATGTGTGTTGTAAATCTATATTAACTAAACACTTTATTAGGAACACCAGTACACTTACACTTTCATGCAATTATCTAATCAGCCAATCGTGTGGCAGCAGTGCAATGCATAAAATCATGCAGATACAGGCCAGCAGGTAATGTTCACACAAACCATCAGAATGAGGAAAAAATATGATCTCAGTGATTTTGACCGTCGCATGATTGTTGGTGCCAGACTGTAGATCTCCTGGGATTTTCACTCAAAGTAGTCTCTAGAGTTTCAGAATGGTGCAATAAATAAAAAACATCCAGTGAGCAGCAGTTCTGCGGATGGAAACAGCGCAACATGTCAAACCTTGAAGCAGCTGGGCTACAACAGCTAAAGACCACGTCGGGTTCAACTTCTGTCAGCCAAGAGCTGCGGCTGCTGTGGGCACAGGCTCACCAAAACTGGACAGTTGAAGACTGGAAAAATGTAGCCTAGCCTGATGAATCTTGATTTCTCCTGAGGCACGCACATGGTAGGGTTGCACACTTATGCAGATGAGGATGGGTTCCCTTTTGAGTTTGGTTCCTCTCAAGGTTTCTTCCTCATGTCATCTCTAAGCCACCATTGCCTCTGGATTGCTTGTTAGGGATAAATTTTAAATTTATATCTAGATTTCTGTCCTAGAATTCAATTCAATTTTATTTATATAGTGATTTAACAATTTAAATCACTATATAAATAAAATTGAATTGAATTATGCAACCAGGTTATTGCTACATTACAAAAACCTACAATTTTAATAGGGATGTGTAGACCTTTTATATCTATTGTACATAATATAAAGTGATAAAAATATTTAACCTGCCCTGTAGCCCTTTCCACCTCAGACTGAGACAGCATTTAAACTTTGATGCAGTGTTCCATACAGCTGGCATGGCCAAGCTGCTGAATGATTCTTTATAGATATGCTATTTTTTCCATCTCAGCCATTTCAGGCTACTTTTCAGTGTTGTTATGCACATATTCAGAATTCCCATAAAAATAATTGTAGGAAAACCATATTTATGAATTTTATACTATGGGAACCTTTGGAAAAAGGTAATTCTGTAATGATGTATAAAAAGCAATCAATTGTTTGCACAACAAAATTTATTACAAGAACAGTGTTTTTGAAAAGAAGCAAATTAATAAAAATCTGAACTGAATAAAACTCTAAAACTCACAGCAACACACATGCCAAATGACAGACAAAAACAAAAGTGTTTTTTTTTTTAAATCATATTAGAATATTTGTCGTCAGCAATTGTAGTCAATCTGCATTCAAACAGAAAAACAAATAGTGCAATCAAACCAATGCAATTATTTTAAGTGCCCAGAAAACAGACATTAGAAATAAAGCTGAACTTCCACAAAACAAAAAATAACAAAATTAATGTACATAAACACATTTACAGGAAAAAAAAAACATTTAATGATACAATTTACATACTTTGTGAAACTGTAAACAGTAAATCTAGAAATGAGGTCCATTCTGGTCATAAAATTCATGTCTGAGGCTTGGGTTGACAGTGTAACCAATGTCATAACATAACTAGATAGATAGATGGATGGATGGATAGGAAATAATAATAAAGGTTCTGAGGTATATGGCAAACAACACTAAACTGCAAAACCAGCATATCTATAGGTTAACTTTTTTTTAACAGTACAAATAAATGTTGCTACAATGCCCTTCATCTGCTAAAATTCCAAAGTAAATAATAGACAATCATATTGACCAATTAATTATTGAAAAAATGTCCAGAAATTGACACAATATTGTTTTTTTTTTTTCAAGGCAGTTTCCTAAGCTGAAATACTTACATGAACAGAACAGTGATCCAATGTGAATGATAGCTGGCTGTAAGCAAAAACTACACTTGCACTATTACGGTGTACATTTAAAATCAGTGCCAGGAGGATACGGATCACTTAAAAAAGTTACCTTCTATTGTATTAGTACGGCTTATGAGGCACAGTGTTTACAGAGGACCTTATAGAGGCAGCTGAATGAATGGCATTTCAGGGTCTAATTAACCATTTTTTTTAAACACAAATATTTGTTCATTTGTTACATAATATTGACTGCCAGGCTATATCACTTTGATGTTAGTCCCTGAGGGGTTGGTGGTCATGATTTTGTTAAATTTAAATTTTATATACAAAATTACACAAACATATCCACAACAGAAAATATAAAGCAATTTTAGTTAAATGTTTAGATATATGTAATAAATGTAGAAGGTGACACCTTCAGTACACCTATGTTGGTGTAAACAGGATTTAGCACATTTGTCTTATAGCAATATTTTACAACTGTTGCACCCATCAGACTCTTCAATTATTAAAAACTGTACACATATGTACCATGCAAAATACTAGCAATAATAGTAAATAAAAATTACTTATCCATAGTTACAAAAGAAGTACCATCTGCAACTATTTATTACACTGGAGGGGGGTGGGGGGATTCTAGGTTGTTTTTTTTTTTTGTTTGTTTGTTTGTTTTTTAAGCAGACAGAAAACATACATGTGGTACTATTTACATGCAAACAGTTTACCATTTCACTCCATATATATTTATACTGTTATGAAGATTATGTACTAAACTCCACTGTTTGCTACTGGCAGTCTTTATAGGGGCTTTAACTGTTTTCTTTAAACTGAAACTGACCTTAATACAAAATATTAGGGCAAAATGAGTTCTGACTAAATATACTGCGCTAAAACCTTTATTCCCTGAATCAAATAAGAAAGAGATGCATCCCTTTCCTGAAGATGATGTGCAAGAATGTTCATTATATAGTTGTCAATGTAATAAGCAAATACATTTTTGAACATGTTAATATAATCTATTACTTTTGTAAAATATGTAGGTTTTTATGTACGTTTTGTTACATTAAGTTTTGCTAACACTGAATATGAAATAATTGAATAGCAGACACCACCTAGATTGGTATGATGGGACTATCCATTAACATCCCAATCTTTTTAATTTATTTATATGTGCATATTTGATTCTGTGAGACTTACTGATTTACAATGATGCAAAGAAATAAATTAAATAAACCCACAAGTAAGTGCCCTCCTTGTCCACAGTATCATCCCCTTACAACCCACAGTTTTGGTAGGTTTAATAATAGAATTGAGGATAAGAATGCATGCAAGAATGGTCTACCATGCTCTAAAATAATAATCATCATATGCTACATGGCCCCTTAAAACCTGAATTGTGAAAAATACGTCATGAACATGATAAGCATCACTTTTTTTTTCTTTTTTTTTTTTTTTTAGAAAGCTTGCTAGATAGCCTCACAATGAGGCTAGGTGTGTACAGGTCTGGATTCCTGCAGAATGAAAGCAAAAAGTCGAGAGAGAGATAAATTGCAATAAATCTTAAACCAGAAATTGTTCTGTACATTGTATACACACACTTTTCCTATTTGCCATTGCCTATGTTTATGGAAATTAGACTTGTGGACAGTATACACTCATTGACCGTTTTATTAGAAACACCTGTACACCTGCTTATTTTTGCAATTATCCAATCAGCCAATCAACAGCGTAATGCATAAAATCATGCAGATACAGAATGGGGGGAAATGTGATGTCACTTTGACCGTGGCATGGTTTTTGGTGCCAGATAGTTTGGTTTGAGGATCTAAGTAAATGCTGATCTCTTGGAATTTTCACACATTTTACAACTACGGAGAGCAGAAAAGAATCTCAAAATGCACATCAAGTCGAACCGTAAGTTGGATGGGCTACGTCAGGAGAAGACCACTTTAGGTTCCACTCCTGTCAGCCAAGAACCAGAATCTGAGGCTACAGTGGAATATTGGAAAATTATCACTTTTTTTTTCCAATATTCCCCTGCCAAGTTTCAGTTAAGGCTGTTAATAAACCCCAAAGTGACACTCATAATAAATGAGTCTGCCTTTCTGCCTCACACATCAATTTTTAATGTCTGTGACTAGGTGTGTCCTTAATGTCCTCTATGTCTGTATGTTCTACACTTTCCAGTCAATAAACAAAGTCCAAATGACAATCCATTTGCCAAAGCTATGAATTCTCCTTCACAAACAACTGATAATGCAACTGATCTTTTGACCAATAATACCACTACAAAGCTGAGGTAGCAGAAAATAATTATCATTATCTTATAGTCCACTGGAGTGCAAGGCTTGAATAATCACACAGTGAAATGCAGCTTGATGTCAAAGAACAAAGTTCAGATTCACAAGAATCTAGACATCTAGATGTTATATATATATATATATATATATATATATATATATATACATAAATACAGACACACACACACACACACACACACACACACACACACACACACACACACACACACACACACACACACACA
>CM074969.1:12979562-12993157 GCA_037577455.1 Pangasius macronema
AAAAATGTTATAATTTTGTCGATGTCCCAATATTTATGGAGCTGACTGTATATATATATATATATATATATATTATATATATATATATATATATATATATATATATATATATAAAATGTATGAAAAAAGCTTTATTTCACTGTTATATATGTTTATATATGTCTGTAAGCCTGTCATTTGTAAGAACAGTAATGATATAAGTGACCGCCTTACTTATGTTAGATACTATTTGCTACAGAAAATATTTAATTGTATTTGGATGGCACGCCTTTTTCCTAGGAATAACACTGCAATGCTCTGATGCTTATGCTTAGGCACTCAAAACAAGGCAGTATTTTATCAGATTTTTAGACTTATTTACATCTTCATTCTATTAGGAGCTGTTTTCTTGTACTCTGCTGTTTATTCAATGAAAACTATCAATCATTTATGTACAGTTAGGTACGGAAGTATTTGGACAATAAAAAAGTTTTGTGATTTTGCCTTTATACACCACCACAATGGATTTGAAAAAAAAAAAAACAATCAAGATGTGATCAAAGTATAGACTTTCAGCTTTATCTTAAGAGTTTCCACAAAAATATGGCATTTACCATTTAGGAATTACAGCCATTTTAAACAAAGTACCTCAATTTTCAGGGGCTCAAAGGTATTTGGACGAAGTAACATAATTGTAAATATAACCATAATTTTAATACTTGGATGAAAATCCTTTGCAGTCAATGACTGCCTGAAGTCTGCATTGCAATTGCAATTAAAAAGATAAGATTTTCAGTCCAAGTTTAGATCGGCAGCCAATTTAGTGCCACTGCATCCAAAGAGAGCTGATGGCAAGTTCTGGCACTGCTAACAGGTATAAGAGTATAGATTTTTTGTTTGTTTGTTTTTGTTTGTTTGTTTGTTTGTTTGTTGAATTTATCTAGATTTTTAGACCTTACTTGAAATTAGAGTAAACTTAGACGTATTAATATGTATTATCCGAGTGCCTTGAACAGCTGATAAACAAGTGAATTTTATTCACCACAGACTCTGTCTCAGTAGCCTGTGTTCTGTGAGCATGTAAACAATTCCAAACTGTGGTGTATCCTACAGGTTTAGGAAATCTAGCAAATTCTGAACCTAACTCTGACCATACAGGTTTTATTGTAAACAAAATTCAAAAGTCAAAAAGTAAACAACTGTACTATTTTCCTAACTGCATTGCTACCCCAACTGAAAATATTTCCAATGTGATCTGGCAAATACTTCCAGTGTAATCTACCCTGTAAGCATAACCAAAATGAAAAAAACAAAGAGTTTCTACTTATCATCATAACTTAAGTATGTGCATATCCTTTTTTCAGGTTTGCCATCTTGAATAATATTGTTAATTGTTAAATGTACAATAATTTAAACTTTTGAACGGTGAACAAACTCAAGGGATTAACAGTGACAGTCTTGAAGGAATGTCAAAGTGGAAATTTGTATAACAATAATAATTGCTCTGTGATATGTGAATCAGCTTTGAGCAAAGCAACTTTCCTACTGGTAGCATTCATATGTGCTTTTACCTGTGTGTCTTTAAGGATGTACAGTAGGAGTTGGACCAATACAGATTGTTACTAGTCAACCAGTCTTAGTCGAGTGTATTAGGCTGTTTAATTTGTGCAGAAAATAATTTGTCAAACTGTACTTCAATTAACAACCACATTCAGGCTACAAAGTAAATTTCCAGCTTCAAAGTCTTCAGGCTACACTACACAAGTAAATAAATTGGTGCAAAAATGTGCAAAATAATAAATAAAAATAATAAATCTGTGTATCATATTGCACTATTTAAGAATCCAATTCATAAAATGCACTCATGTACACTAATAAAGTCTCTTAGCCTGCCTTCTTTATCATCTGACACTTATTTCTATCACCCTACTAGTTGACAACCCCACCATGGCAACTAGTGAATTTATTAGTCAACCAATCTACGCAACCCTAAGGTACAGTATGAATTATACCTCCATATAGTAATGTGTGACTGTGTGTGCTAATGCAGTACATTAAGGCTGCATTAAAAAAGACCTGGGTTTAGTCAAGTATTACTAAAAGACAAGGTATTAAAAGACATTTTACACTACACTAAACGAACATGACAAAAAAAAAAAAAAAACATTTTATAAAACATTTCCATAAAACAGTATCTAGGTTTGTATTAGACATACAACACAACTGTTTCAGAAACACAATATACAGTAATGTAAAATCCTGATTTGTACACAATTAGCAGCTCTGGAGAGGTCTGACCTGAGGTAACTAGATATGCAGCACAGAGGAAAACTCATAGAAAAATGACAATCTGAGATGTTTACAGCAAAAATGAATGGTATATGCTATAGAAAGTGAGGTAAGAGCAGAGCATTTTTTGTAGTTATCCAGTGTGATATGCAAAAATAATCACTGAATCAACCATATAAACATATACTGTACACTGTATACAACCAAAGGTTAACATTTCCAGTTTCGATGTTTTCATTTTGAACTTCTGTCCTGAATTGTAGGCAATAAATAAAAATGTAATGGTTAAACCATGGTTCATATTTTAGTAAAAACAAAAACAAAACACCCTGATGTGTCTATTCCAACACAGTAATATACCTAAATATCCATTATATAGTATTTATATAAAAGTCTCTTTAATAAATAATAGATTAATAAATTGGATGCAAGTACTGATCTGTCATACAATTCAAAGACTCAAATCTTCAGGCAATGCTGAACGTGAAAGAGCTACACACATGGATGTGTTCTCCAAGCTGAGGTATAGGAGTTGCACAAAGACTGCCATATGTCTATGCTTGTATATCTACACACTACTAATGCAGAGAAGTCTGTTGTCCTATGACTGAAAATATTGCAGCCCCCTTAGTTCCATTTATCCTGAGATAAACAATGTTGAAGGCTACAGTTGTGCTGTGTTAAGAAAAAGCAAAACAAAATGCAACAGTAAAAGATTTTTCAACCTAAATGGTGTCATATTTTACAAACCATTTTAAGGCTCTGTTACATTCATATGCATGTAACATAGGAAAGCATGAAGACTATCAGAGGAGGTTGTTTTGGACAGGAGGATTCATTTTTATGTATTATGTATGTGTTATTTATTTAGTCAATTTCATTACGCAATCAAATGGCATGTATCCAGTGTTGAAAGATGAAATTATCTAATTAAAAACATAAAATAAAATAAAAATACATCTAAATGGCATGCACCAACATGCAGACAACTAAAATTAGGTTAATATTATCATTCAACATTGGATTCATGCCAATTGACAAAGTAAAAGTAAAAAGTAAAACACAAAGCTTTAACTAAATAACAGACAGCACAAATTATATATATTATGTATATATATATATATATATATATATATATGTATATACATACGTATATATATATGTATGTATGTGTGTGTGTGTGTGTATATATACACACACACACACACACACACACACACACATATATACACATATACACACACATACATATATATATATATACATACATATATACACATACATACATATATATATATATATATATATATATATATATATATATATATATATCTCCCCAGAAAACTAAGTCTACAAATACATTACACACAATTCAAGTTGTCAACTAGTGTACATTAAAAAGATAAATATGTTTGGGTCAGAGCTGCAGTATTTTGGTTATTTTAAGACACTAATGTTCCACCCTCTGACTTCACATACCATTATGTAACCTGCTACTGCAACCAATACTATCATCACATGCTTCCAAATGTTATTTACAAAAAGTGCTATTCTCAGAGGTTTCCTGCCAAACTTTCAACTAATCCTTGGAAGGTCTATTTCCCTATTATAGTTTATACCATTAATAGCTTAGCTAGACCTGATAGACACCTTATATACAGTCCTATTTTAACTATATAAACAATATTTCAATTATATTGATATATATTTGTCTCAGTTACCCTGAGATGAAAAATAGTGTACAGACATGGGCTTCTTCTTATTATTATTAGAATAATATAAACTTAAATTAAACTTACTCCTTACTGAGCACACCCTCACTCCACACTACACACCCTTAAAAGCAATGCCAATCTCAATGAAAATGTCAGTAACAACAACAGTCCCTTCAAAAGTATTTTAAATGGCAAGACCAATTATTTAAATAAATCAGAATCTCAGCTTTCATTTCTTGATATTAACATTTAAATGTGTTAAACAACTTAGATCAGGACACCTTTTGTTTGAACCCACCCATTTTCAAGTAATCAAAAATATTGGAACATATAACGGATAGGTGTTTTTTTGTGTGTTCCTTTTTTTATTGTTTAAACAATTAATGGTTCCAAATGTCTACTCCTGGCTGAGAGTAGAATCAGAATTTCAACTTTCATTTCATGATATTTACATCTAGATGTGTTAAACAGCTTAAAACATGATACCATTGGTAGCAGACTACCCGATTTTTAGGTGAGCAAAAGCCGGCAACCCACTGACATCACCAAACTGTTGTATTCTTCTTTGATGATGCTCTTCCAAGCTTGTACTGCAGCTTCTTTCAGTTGTTCATTTTGGGGGTGTCTCTATTTAGTCTCCTCTTCAGGTGGTATATATATATATATATGCTCAATTGGGTTAAGTTCTAGTGATTGAATTGGCCAGTCTAAAACCTTACAATTTTTTCCCCTGATAAAGTCCTTTGTTGGCAGTATGTTTTGTGTCATTGTCCTGTTGCATGATCAAGTTCTTCCCTATTAGGGGAGGATTTCTCCATAAATTGGCAGACAAAGTTTCTGTAGACTTCTAAATTCACTCTGCTGCTACCATTGAGAGTTACATCATCATTAAAGATTAATGAGCCCATTCCAGAAGCAGCCATGCAAGCCAAAGACATGATAATACCTCGACTGTCCTTGACTGATGAGCTTGTATGTTTTGGATCAAGAGCAAATCCTTTTTTCTCCACACTTTTTTCTCCACACTTTCCATTGCTTTGTCCTTCCATTGCTTTGTTAGAGGTTAATCTTGGTTCCAGAACTTTGGTAGCTCATCTCTGCATTTCTTTGTGAATTCCAAACTGGCATTCCGATTCTTACTGCTGATGAGTGGTTTGCATCTTGTGGTATGGCCTCTATATTTCGCGTCTCAAAGTCTTCTTCGAATGGTGGATTGTGATACTTTCACCCCTGCCCTGTGGAGGTTGTTGATTTCACTGACTTTTGTTTGCGGGTTTTTCTTCACAGCTCTTACAATGTTTCTTTCATCAGCTGCTATTTCCTTGGCCAACCTGTTTTATGTCTGGTTCTTAATATATCAGTAGTTTCTTTCTTTTTCAGGACATTCCAAATTGTTATATTGGCTACTCCCATTGTGCAATGGCTCTGACTGATTATCCCTCTTTTCTCATCTCTTTTTTTGTACACTACAATATTTTGCACTAACCATTGTATATATTACCTTTTGGAATACCTCTCTTCTTGTCTATTTTATTTTATTTGTATTTGTCTATTATGCCAAAACCTTGTGAGGTGCTAAACAGTCTTTCATTGTTCAAAACAATGACAATAAAAATCTATTCTATGCTAATCTCAGCTTCACAATGGCTTGCTTTTCTCCCATAGACGGCTCTCTGGCCTTCAGGGTTTATGATTATTAACAACAAATGCAGTCATCACAGGTGAAACCTGGGACTCAACAAATAGTAGACATTCAGAGCAATTAACTGTTTAAAGAATATCAGGGAGCACCTGGGCAACAAGAAACAATGTGTCAGTTACATATTCTAATATTTTTAATCACTTGAAAAATGGGTGGGTTCAAACAAAAGGTGCTATGTTCCAAGTTGTTTAACACATCTACAACACTGCCAGACCTGTTCAATCAAATCAACACGCCATGCCATGTTGTATTTCATTTGAAGAACTATTTAGTATGAGATGTACACAACACAGAAGAAATCAGGATTGGGGCAAATATGTTTTCATAGATGTTTATCAGGAAATTAAAGCTGAGATTCTGATCCATCATCTCATTCATCTTTTGATCTCAAATGCAAATGTCTTCAGTGTATAGCAAAAACAACAGAATTGGCCTTGCCATTCCAATATTTTCAGAGGGAATTGTTCATACCCGTTTAGAGCGATTAATGCCAGCATTGGTCTTTAAACCCTCCCCCCCCCCCAAAAAAAAAAAAAAAAATGAGACTCTCATTGGAGGATACTTTAGTATCATGAAGTGAGCCACACAGAATGTTAAGTGCATAATGCACATAACGCTGAGGTAATCAGGTCACCACATTATCACCAGAATAACCAGTATCTGGTAAGTCCCAGACTGAAAGTACAGTACAAAAGAAAGAAAAAAATAATGGAATTAATTAATTAATTAATTAATTAACCATTTTAAATATTCAAATCATTCATCCCTGAATTACTATTTTCCTAAAGCAACATGTTCTAAAATAACATGGCTAACATCTTTTTTAATCTAACAGACTATAAATGGAAAATAGACAGTTATATAAATAGGCATACAGACAGACTGACAGACACACTAGCATCAGATACCCAATAATAATCACTGCAGACTTAAAAGTTTAATTACCAAAGTATATTATAAACCTGTAGTATGAGAAAGGGAATTGTGGGAAAGAGGGAAAAAAGATTCATTCTTGAAGGGGCTTGTGTCATTCCTTTGACTTGCTACTGTAAATGCAATCCATTTTTGCTGCCCCAAAAATGCTTTTTTAAATTGCATGTAGCCGAACATAGGAGATAGCAGAAAACAGGGCAAGTAGGTGGTTAAACTTCATAATATTCATTCTTTTCTTATACAAAATATCTGTTTTTGCCTCCCTCATGGCTTTCGTAATGGTTACTTTGAGATTTAAAAAAAACACAACCTAAGAACCGCTTTGGAGTGACCACTGTAATATTGTTCTTCATCCATTGTATTGGATGGTTGTGCTCACCCAGATACTGCAAAGTAAACTGGCACAGTTAACGCCCTATCCTTCTGCCAATAATATTTCATTTTGTTCGAACATGGTGTATTTACTAATCTTTTTTGTTTTTCTGAACACCTACAAAACATCCTCTTGCACTGTGCTGGATGTGGCAGTTGGTGCTGATGTAGATTCGGTTCCTGCAGTAATTGCAGAGTCTTGTCTATCTATCCTCATAATCATTTTAAGCTTCTTTTTTGGTGGGTTCTTCAGTGTGCCCATCCTCTCTTTCACCTTGTACTCCAGAGTACTATGAGGAATACCATAAATGTTCTGTGCCTTTGAAACACTCATTTTCCCATTCATCACCACACCAATAGCCTCCTCAAGGATCTCACTGTTATACTGGCGATACCGGCCCCTTTTTTTACGTGGCTGCTTGGAGACTGCTGGATCTGCTTCTGGATCTGAGGTTGGATACTGAGGTCCAGATGTCGACTGGTCACCATCAGTGCCTAAATACTCACTCACCCCACCTCCATCAAAGAGGCTTCCGAAACCAACTTTACTACTCTGTTTGGGCAAAATGGCCCTAAGCCTTCTGCTGAGAGAATTATCTGTCTGCACACTGCCCATAGTAACGGAGCTGTAATTATAGATATCAGAAATGTTGCCATTTGAGTTCCAGGAGAAATCCATACCCTTTACTTGTGGAATCTTCAAGTCAACTGGAGGAGAGTTTCTTGCATCTTTCTTTGCTGTAAAGGCAAAGATATCAAAAGACTTGCTATGGCAGACACTGGTACCTTTGGTGAAGGTTCCATGATTTTCTAAGACAAGTGAAAGGTTATTTAGATCACTAAGATGGCTGCTGGCCGGTTTACACTCCAGTACATCTAGTTGTGGTTTCTCCCAGAAGCCATCAGAAGACAGGAGAGGGTGTGTCTGACTGGAATTGAGAAAACCTCCTGTCTCAAAGCCGGCCAAAAAAAGAGGTGACGGCTGTCCAAGAAAGCAATGCTTCTGACTCTGGAGTTCCTCCTTTATAAGAAGTGATTGCAAACCTTGTTGTGGCAATCCATCCTTATCATCAATTTCTTGGTAGTTTTGATCAGTTATCACGGGTTGCCTGATTAAGACAAAAAATATATATACACATCTTACTATGGTTCCTAAAGTTTTTTTAATTTGGAAAAGGTCTCCATGCTTAGCTTTTGGAATAAAATTACAGTACAGAACTGCCTCTAGATCAACATATGCACATACCAAAAATAAACATAGTATTTTGAGGAAAACAAACATAAATTCATTACACCATAAAAATACACTATATGGCCAAAAGTATGTGGACACCTGACTGTCACATCCATATGTAGGCCTTCCCAAAACTGTTGCCACAAATTTGGAAGCACAAAATTGTCTAGAATGTCTTTGTATGCTGCAGCATTAAGTTTTCCCTTCACTGGAACTAAGGGGCCCAAACCTTTTCTAGTATGACAATGCCCCTGTGCACAAAGCAAGGCCCATGAAGATATGGTTTGCCATGGCTGGTGCGGAAGAAGTCTAGTGGTCTGACCTCAACTAATGCTGACCTCAAACCCATTAAACACCTTTGGGAAGAATTGGAACACTGACTGCATGTCAGGCCTCTTCACCTAACATCAGTGTCTGACCTCACTAATGCTCTTGTGGTTGAATGGGCAATTCCCCACAGCCACACTTCAAAATGTAGTGGAAAGCCTTCCAAGAAGTGTGAAGGTTATTATAATAGCAAAGAGGAGACTAAATCTGGAATGGGATGTTCAACATGCACATATGGGTGTGATTGGTCAGGCAATATAGTGTATATCATGTAAATTGCCAAATAAGGAACCTAGATACTAACTCTAAATTAGTAATCAGAGTTGTTAGCAATTTATAATAAGGATGAGGTTTTCACAAAAATAAAATTCATTACATTCATTACATAAATGAAAAATATTTAATTTTGCACGTTAGTAAAGTAAAATAGTAATTTAAGTAAAGTTATCCATTACCTTACAATCCATTTAGAAAAAATAACAGGCAGTATAGCAGTGCAATTGTACTTAATCAATAGCTCAAAAAAATTATTTACTATACTACTAATTAGATTTAGGAATATAATTAAAATCCCATTGTTGCCCAACTAATTAAACCTGCTTTACATCCAGAAGGCTGCATTCCTATTTGTGAATTTGCCATAAACACTCATTGTCACTTTAATAAATTTTATGGACACCATTTCTTTAACACATTAGGAACTAATCTGGGTTTATTAGTAACTTCCAATTTATAGTATACTGCATATTAAATAAACAATTATAACAAAATAAATTATGGTCAATAGGGAGTAAACCATCAAATGGAAAAGAATAATACATAGCAGTTGCTGAAGAAAAACACAATCCATCATTTTCAATGTTAAAACAATAAATTGAATTATTACCTGAATGAATAGGACATCAGAAATAGCATAATAAAAATTATTAAACAGGAAACACAAAAGAATTCAAAGAGTGGATAAAAAAACAGAAAACACAACTTCATACAGATTGCTGTGCTCACCTTTTGACTACAGGTATAGCAGAGATGTCATGGGAGGGCATGAGAGAGGTTCTGCTTTGTTTTTTCTTGGTTGAGAGATCCAGGACACCATCTGTCAATATAAAAGTAATCCCATGTTGCCTGTTAAATTTTAAGTCAGCAAAAATGATTTTATTTCAGAGAAAAGTAATAAAACTGCTTTAATTAGAATTTTGCCTGTGAATCACTGTGGATGTATATTTTTTATATTTAAAATAAATTCAGTGATTACAAATTCATCCTATAAATAACTGCTTATCTTTTAGACAGACAAAGCTTGCACATGCATAAGATTGCAAATTATTTTATCTTTTGATGAATGTCTTGTACCAGTTACATGGGATTCTATATGGGGATGGTGAGTTACCTATCAAGCTGGTGGGCCAAAATGGTTTTCAAATATTCATCTAGCAATTTTTGTAGAGAAGCAGCAAATTGCTGCATTTTGTCACTGTGACTGACATGAGAGAGAGTATACCACCCACAGAGAATAAACAGTTTTGCTCTCTGGGACTCCCAGCCACAAATGGCTGTGGTATCATCAGAATCCTACATATTTCTAAATATAAACTTGATAGACATCATTCATTCACCATTCATCTTCAGTAAACATGTTAAAGCCTTGAGCTGCATTCCTCTCATGCGACTTTACAATCTGCATTTTATAAATGAAGAAAACCACGTGCAGCGCCGCAAATCTCCCCTTTCTCTCTTTGATCTGTTGGAAACTTTCCAGTGAAGACCAGGAGACTTCAATTCTCTTCAGCAGGATTCTTTATTGAGAACGCACTGGTCCGTCACTGCAGTCATCAAGTCTGACTAAGGCAGTGTAGATTGTACATTGTAGATTATATACATTTAGGGGCAGTGACTAGAGATGGAGGCAAAGCACTAGGGTGGCGACCCTAAACAAAGCATGCCAATGAAGTAGACAGTTCTGGCCACCCACTCCGTTTCACTAGTCTTAATTCAGTCAACATAACTATCCTACTCAGACAGTTCAATATCATAAAAACAAAGAAAAATCCACACCAATTCAGGTATTGAGGAACACGAAAAATGGTCCACAGTTCAAAGGATATGAAAGGAGCACCAAGAACTATCAATTACAAAAAGGTGATAGTTACAGTATCCTGGTTCATTTGACTTATAAATTAAGGAACAAGAGTGGCAGAAACTATACATGTCGAGAAAAAATAGCTCTTAAAATTTGTATTCCCACAGATCTTTCTCTCTTATCTTGCATACAATTTTACTCTGCTAACTCTGGTGACTCAGTCAATAATCTCCATTTTTTTGTTGAGGAAAGCCCCAAACCCTGTAGCATTAACCCTAACCCTAACCCTTATTTTGTCATCCGGACTATTTTCATAGTCTCTATCCCTGATCTACCACATGTGGTGTGTTTAAAGTCCCAACCCGATTGTTCTCCTGTTCCACACATCAGGAGGCACAGCCACACATCTTACACAGTACTAGCTCAGTGTGTCCATACCAGTGACTGTAAACAGTGGATATAAAAAGTATACACAACCATGTTAAAACTGCAGGTTTTATTATGTAAAAAATGAAACCAAGATAAATCATGTCTTCTTTGTCCACCTTTAATTTGATATAGACATTAAGGAAATTCAAGTGAAAATATAGCTGCAAGCAGCAATGATGGGCCCAAGCACTAAGGTGCCATTGCACCCAGTGGGTGTATGAGAACAATGCATAGTGAAGCAAGTGCTGTAGAGTAACTTGTTTTATGCTGGTGTGATAGGTTAAGCCCAGGCTTTACAACAGCTTCCATGTCCAAACATACAGCTCATATTTGGTGATAAAATGCATGAAGAATATAAGAGATACACACTGATCAGCCATAACATTAGGACCACCTGCCTAATATTGTTTTGGTCCCCTTTTGCTGCCAAAACAGCCCTGACCCATTGAGGCATGGACTCCACTATTTCCCTGAAGGTGTGCTGTGGTATCTGGCACAAAGAAAGCAGATCCTTTAAGTCCTGTAAGTTGCAAGGTGGCTACACAGCCCCATACGCAGCAAGCTGCGATGCACTGGGTGTTCTGACACCTTTCTATCATAGCCAGCTTTAACTTTTCAGCAATTTGTGCTACAGTATCTCTTCTGTGGGATCAGACCAGATGGACTAGCCTTCACTCCCAACGCGCATCAGTGAACGCCTTGGGCGGCCATGACCCTGTAGCTAGTTCACCGGCTGTCCTTCCTTGGACCACTTTTGGTAGGTACTAACAACTGCATACCGGAAACACCCCACAAGGCCTGCCATTTTAAAGATGCTCTGACCCAGTTATCTAGCCATCACAATTTGGCCATGTTCAAAGTCTCTCTAATCCTTACGCTTGCCCATTTTTCCTGTTTCCAACACATCAACCTCGAAAACCGACTGGTCACTTGCTGCCTAATATATCTCAACTCTTGACAGGTGCTATCGTAATGAGATAATCAATATTATTCACTTCACCTGTCAGTGGTCACATTATGGCTGATCGGTGTATGTTGTTATGTTATCCTTATTAAGCATTAATTAATTAAAGTGAAGTAATGTGTAGTGGGCACATGCATTTAATGGGGTGCAACATAGCTCTGTTTATCTGCCTTTCTTCTAGTTTGTGATTTGATTCTTTTTGAATTACAATGCAACACCTATACAAAATTAAAGTGTGATTATAGCTATATAGTAGATGTATAAAAAAAAAAAATAAAAAAAAAGCTAATGACAGTCATTTGAAAAAAGTCCTGCTTGATGAGAACAATATATGTACCGAGTCTGCTGACTGTAGGTAAAACTCACCCCACCACTTTAGTTAAAATGGGGCGCTACAGAGCCGCCCTCCACACCATATGTCGACAACTCTGACGTGTGTGCTGCATTTTATGAAATGTCAAGCATGCTAAGAGCCTCAAAAACCCCTGAAAAAAGTATTACAGTTTGATGCGTTACCACAGCAACACTATCTAAGATATCAAGAATCCTTTCGCAATTTAGCATCTTCAATGTCGTGGCATAATGTTGACCAAATTTGGTGACAATCGCATGAATCCATTAGGAGGAGTATTTAAAACAGTGCATGCAATTTAAAAAAAAAATCCATATTAAATCCAAAATGACCTACTTCCTGTTGCGCGGAGGTAATGACTGTCATTCTGATGTCAAGTTGTCCGGCTTGATGAGAACAATATATGTACTGAGTTTGGTGACTGTAGGTGAAACTGACGCCACCACTTTAGTCAAAAGGGGGGCTACAGAGCCCCCCCTCCACGCCCCTGTCTTAGCTTTTGCCTACACCTAATGTTCCACAACCCTGATGTGTGTGCAGAATTTCATGAAATTTTAAGCATGCTGAGAGCCTCAAAAACACCCAAAATGAGTATTAATGTCTGATGCGTTACCATGGCAACATCTCTCATCTTCATCTTGGCATAATGTTGAACAAGTTTGGTGACAATCATGTGAATCCCCTAGGAGGAGTATTTAAAAGTTCACAGCATGCACTTTTCACAAAATCCAAAATGGCCAACTTCCTGTTGGGCAGAGCTAATGATTGTCAGGGTGAAAGTTGTTCCAGTCAACGAGAACAATGCGTTGTAACAATGTATTAAGTTTCAAAAATATACAGTCAGGTCTGGAAGTATTTGGACAATGACAGTTTTTGTGATTTTACCTTCATACACCACCACAATGGATTTGAAATGAAACAATCAAGATGTCATCGAAGTATAGACTTTCAGCATTATTTTAAGAGGTTCCACAAAAAATATGGCATTTACCATTTAGGAACCACAGCCATTTTAAGCAAAGTACTTCCATTTTCAGGGGCTCAAAGGTATTTGGACAATTGACTGACAAAAAGTTAATTGAACAGATGCGGTCCATTCCCTCGTTACTTCAAGACAAATGAAGTAGATAAAAGGTCTGGCATTGATATCAGGTATTGAGTTGGCATTTGGCAGCTGTTCGACTGGAGCTACCAATATGAAGTCCAAGGAGATCTCAAT
>CM074969.1:13001985-13018159 GCA_037577455.1 Pangasius macronema
AGGAGGGAGAGTGAGTATATTGGTAGGAGAATGTTGGACATGGAGCTGCCAGGCAGGAGGCAAAGAGGAAGGCCAAATAGGAGGTATATGGAGGTAATAAATGAGGATATGATGCTAGTGGGTGCAAGTGTTGCGGATGCAGAAGATAGGGATAGGTGGAGAGTGATGGCGACCCCTGAAGGGAAAAGCTGAAAGAAGAAGAAGAAGAAGATAGGGCTATACTCTCTGCTCACATTCAGCGAAATGCTACAAAACTGATAGGATGCCGCTTCACGGTGCAGGTGGATAATGACCCTAAACATACTGCGAAAGCAGCTCAAGCCTTTTTGAAGGCAAACAAATGAATTATTCTTCAATGGCCAAGTCAGTCACCTGATCTCAACCAAATAGAGCACGCTTTTCACTTACTGAAGACAAGACTGAAGGCAGACAGACCCACAAACCAGCAGCAACTGAAGGTGGCTGCAGTGAAAGCCTGGCAAAGCATCTCCAGGGAGGAAACTTAGAATTTGAGTTTTGAGAACATGGGCTCCAGACTTCAGGCAGTCATCGACTACAAACGATTTTCATCCAAGTATTAAAATTATGGTTATATTTACAATTACATCACTTTGTCCAAATACCTTTGAGCCCCTGAAAATGGAGGTACTTTGTTTAAAATGGCTGTAATTCCTAAATAAAATATTATCCTTAAAATATCCTTAAATGCTTAAAATAAAGCTGTAAGTACACACTTTGATCTTGATTGTTTGTTTGTTTTTTTTTTCAAATCCATTGTGATGGTGTATAAAGGCAAAATCACAAAAACTTACAATGAAAGTAAGCTGTTGCACAGAAACAATATGAATTTTACAAATGCCACCTAGCTAGCACTAACTACTTTTCCGCTACCTACCATACTAGCTAGATAGGTAACCGTATTAGTCTAAAATGCAAGGCATCTACTGTCGCATTTAACTGATGTGAAATCATACAGCAACTGTAAAGTGGTGTAGTGAGGACAGCATTTTGACAATTTGAATGAAAACAGAGATTAAAAAAAAATCATTCCCATAAGACAACATGTTTGTCCCATAAGACAACAAATTTGCTCTGCCCTTCTGATCTTAAGCCATAGTTAAACAAGAGTTAGACATTTCATTAAATTGCCACTGAAACATAATGGGCTTTGTAGCAGCACCAGATGTGTCATTTTAAACCAGAAATAGAGCTCCAACATCAGCTAAAATGACAGAATTCCGTGAGCTCTTTCTCAGACAGCATAGATCAAAGAGGCACGGGCTGGTGTCATTTGAAACCTGCTGAAAGGCTCTTATAGGCCATTATAATGTAGCATGGTTCAGTCATAGCAATCCAGTCACGACAAGTGCAGATGATTCCAGTTTTGGTAATGGTGCATTAAAGACCCGTGCATTGTTCCTGGGGTGCACCATTAATTGAGGTCCCACTAACAACAACAAAAAATATGACGGTAAAAAGGTGATTTGCTGCCTTGTAAAGAAAGGCATTTTAAATAACAGATCAAGATAATATCAACATAAATAATATTCACAAAAAACACGGGCTTGATGCAAAACATCAGGGGCTTAAGTCCCCTAAGCTGTCCCTTGTCATGTGTTACATTACTTCAAACATCAGACATACAGTTTACAAGATACAGAGGATGCACTGGTCACATAATCAGGTTCTGAGAGTATGTGCCATTACCAAAAAGAGAATCCTCTGCACTTGTGAAGTATCCTGATAGCTCCGTATGCCAACAACCAAAACATGCCATACACGTTAAAAAGAGCCCTTTAGTAGCTTTCCAACAAGATCAGATACATGCTCTATTATCTCCAAGAAAGAGGCCACAGCATTTGGGCACTTCGGCAACTTTATAGCCCTATTTATTTTAAAATGACACTTGCCACGGAGCTCATTATTTCAATAGCTCATTTCAATTTAATCGAATCCCCAGTTTGACTTTGTTTATTCAATTGATCAAATTTTTTTAACTCTGTGGCTTCAGATTTGGCATTGTAAAACAGATTTGTGATGCACATCTGAGGTGGTAAGAAGTGCTCTCATACCATCTTATGGGAATATTGTGCTATTTTGACCTGTTTTCGTTCTAACTGTCCAAACTTTGTCCCCACAGGACCAATGTACTGCTGCTGTACGATTTCACATCAGCTATAGCTTGTATTTTAGTCTAACAGCATTGCATTTCTAGCTAGTATGATAAGTAATTGTAGAATACGTAGTGCTATCTAGGTAGTATTTGTAAAATTCAAGTTTATCATTTCTCGTCAAGAGCTTACATTCATTGTAATTAGCCATGGCTATCCATCATGTATAATTTTTTTGTGAAATGTAATGCATTGAAATTATTGTATGGAATTAATGGGACAGTAATTTGCACTTTATATACAAGCTAGGGATAGATCACAAGCAGTTCAAGAAAATTATAGTTTTCTTGTCATGCATAATGAAAC
This sequence comes from Pangasius macronema, assembly GCA_037577455.1. Taxonomy (NCBI): domain Eukaryota; kingdom Metazoa; phylum Chordata; class Actinopteri; order Siluriformes; family Pangasiidae; genus Pangasius; species Pangasius macronema. The sequence continues at coordinate 13,004,463 of CM074969.1, forward strand.
TCCAGCTTTACGTTATTACTCATTTATTTCCAAAGGGCCCCGCCACCCCCCAAAAAAAACGTAGTAGTGCTTATTCCACTTTTTCATGTGTAAATCTATAAATTTTGCATTTTCACATCTAAAATAATACAACGCAAAACACTGCAGTTTTTTTTAAAATATGTCAATCAGCATCAGTCAAGAGGAGACTGTGGGCAGAGTAATATGATATGAGAAGGGTATGAAACAAAGAGGAAGCTTACTCATTTTTTATTTCAGCAATGTTTACATAAAATATAAATAAAAACATACAATCCTGAATTAAATGTAAGTTATCTAAGGCATATAAATAAAATATGTTTATGTTTGTGAAGTGACAACTGACGGCGACTACACCAACTTGGAGGAATACGCAATATCAGTGACCAGCTAATGGACTGGTGCAGCCAACAACCTGTCTCTAAATGTAGATGGTTGTTGACTTCAGGAGGGCACAGAGTGACCACTCTCCGCTGAACATCGGTGGCTCCTACGTGGAAATTGTCAATAGCACCAAATTTCTTGGCTTTCACCTGGCAGAGAACCTCACCTGCTCCCTCAAGACCAGCTACATGATAAAGAAAGCCCAGCAGCCCCTGTTCTTTCTGAGAAGACTGAAGAAAGCACATCTCCCACCCCCCATCCTCACCATGTTCTACAGAGGGACTCTCAAGAACATTCTGTGCAGCTGCATCACTGCCGGGTTTGGGAATTGCACCGTTTCGGATCGCAAGACCCTTCAGCAGATAGTGAGGACAGCTGAGAAGATCATCAGGGTCTCTCTTCCCTCCATCGCAGACAGTTACACCTCATGCTGCATCCGCAAAGCCACCAGCATTGTGGATGACCCCACACACCCCTCAAACACACTCTTCACCCTCCTGCCATCTGGCAAATGGTACCGAAAGCATTCGGGCCCTCAAGACCAGACTGTGCAACATGTAACATGCAACATTCTTCCCCCATGGCATCAGACTCCTCGATACTCGAAACTGGACTGAAAGAACACACACATACACACAACTGTACATCCTCCATCCTCTCTGCAATTTTTTGCACATCACCACATTACATTGCGCTGCTACAAATATTTATTATACTGTACATTTATTATACTGTACATATCTTATACTCTCTACTACACTGCTACTTCTTATGTTTACACCTATTTCAGCAACTTATATTGTACTCTTTTTGCACTATTGTTACTGGATTCACTTTCTAACAAAACTGAGCAACAGCTTTAAGCAAGTAGTCCACATTTAAAAAACAGATTATTGAAAAATGTGTTTATATTGTAATCGATAGACTGTTGTACTGTTCCAACATTAACACAAACATTTACATTATTGTTGTCCGTTACGTTAAAAACAACATTAAAGTATAAAAACTACTAGCAATGGTGTTGAGTGTGTGTGTGTGCACGCATGTATGTGCCTAGGTTGGTGTAAATCCAGTCTTTGGATATTGAGGAGTATGGTGGCTTGAGGGAAGAAACAGTCTGGCCATATGGGCCCGAATGCTTGAGTACGTTCTGCCAGATGGCAGGAGTGTCAATAGTTTGTGTGAGGGGTGTGTGGGGTCACCCACAATGCTGGTGGCATTGCGGATGCAGCGTGTGGTGTAAATGTCTGTGATGGAGGGAAAAGAGACCCTGATGATCTTCTCAGCTGTCCTCACTACCCTCTGCAGGGTCTTGCGACCTGAAGTAGAGAAGATGCTTGGCTTTCTTGGTTGTGGAGCTGGTGTTGAGAAACCAGGTGAGGTTCTCAGTCAGGTGAACACCAAGGAAGTTGGTGCTCTTGAAAATCTCCATGGAGGAGCCATCAATGTTCAGCGGAGAGTGGTTGCTCCATGCTCTCCTGAAGTCACCAACCCTTTTTTTTTGTCTATGTTGAGAGACAGGTTGTTGGATCTGCACTAATACATTAGCTGCTGCACCTCCTCTCTGCATGCTGATTCGTCGTTCTTGCTGATGAGACCTACTACGGTCATGTTATTGGTAAACTTGCTGCACAGTTGTGAGTCACCAGAGTGAACTGCAATGGACTGAGCAATGCTCAGTACGGTGGTGCTGGAGATACTGCTCTTGATCCGTCCTGACTGAGGTCTCCCAGTCAGAAAGTCTAGAATCCAGTTGCAGACCAATGTGTTCAGTAGCAGCAAAAATAGCTTTCCTATCAAATGCTGAGGAATGATTGTATGCTGAATTGAGAAATGCGAATGCTGAACTGAAGTCTATGAACAGCATCCAAACAGAAGTGTCCTTTTTGTCCAGGTGGGTGAGGGCCATATCATTCCAACAAACAACACTGTTGCCACCACCCATCATGGGTGGTGGCGACAGTGTTGTTTGCTGGAATTATATGCAAACTGCAGGGGGTCCAGGGAGGGGAGTAGCAGGGTCTTGATGTGCCTCTTCACGAGCCTCTCAAAGTACTTCATAATGATGGTACTTACTGATATAGCTGGTCACTGATGCTGTGTATTCCTCCAAGTTGGTGGAGTTGCCATCAGTTGCAGCCTCGCTGAACATGTGCCAGTCAGTGTGCTCAAAACGAGCTCCAGAACTTTTGCTCCTCTTTTTGCAAAGTCCTGATGCTGATGGAATTTAGGGATCACTGACTTGAGATTCGCATGGTTGAAATCTCATTAACAATAAACAGTCCTTCGGGGTGTGCATTCTGCAGTTCGCTAGTAGTTGCATACAGAGAGCTTCCTTAGCATTAGTGCTAGGGGAAATGTATACTCTGACTATAAGTAAAATGGTGACAGCAACTAGCACCAAATTCTAATAATAAATGTTGTAAATGTATGTTCACCATTTAGTATAATTTTTCAAAGTTTTTTATTTATTAGAATACTTTGGAAAATGTAGAGTTGCAAAAATAGTAACAGCACCATCTATAGCAAATAGTGCAAAGAATGGTTCTTTTAAATAAAGAATCTTTAAAGAAAATATTTAAAAACATTGTTTGCACTATTTGCTATAGATGGCACTGTTACTGTTTTTACACAACTTAGTCAAACCTTCTTTCTCGACAGAGTGAATGGGGATCATGTCTTTCGGGACGTGAAATGCCACTGCAACTGAGAAGTCAACTTGGGGTATTCTTCACAAATCCGCATTCCTTCCCTGTTTACGGAGTGACGTCAAATCAGTATGGCTGCACTCAGCATCAGAAATAAACAAAGAAAAACTTCTTACCTTTAAATGACTTATACTGTATATACAGTACATGTATTAGCTTTAGATTAATCAACATACAGACAAATTAATTTCTAAAAATTTCTTCAATCTAAAACACTGACTATACAGTTGGCTGTTTGAGAAAGAAAATATACATCACCCATCCGAGTTAGTTACCTAGCTTGTTGCTAACAAACTATGAACATAATTGAACAAACTATGACATAATTCTGACCAGCAAATTACCGGTTAGTATGTAATGCAGCATTATATTTTACATAAACTTGTTCATCTGACTTTTCAAAAACTGTACCAATTCCATATATCTGAAGTTATATTTGAACTTTTCTTTGCTATGAGCTCAGTCCTCTCTGAAGTGCTACCTGTTTATCTTGACATTTTTTTATAATCTAAGCATGCTTGTATGCAATGTTTGAAGGTAGCACAGGCTGTAGGACACAGCGTTTAATTAGATTAGGAAGGCTGCATTTTTCCTTCAAATTGCCCACCTTACACTTTCCCATTTTTCCTGTTTCCAACACATAATTTTTGGAATTGACTGTTCACTTGCTGCCTAATATATTCAACCACTTGACAGTCCCATATGTAGCAAGTTGTGATGCACTGTGTGTTCAGACACCTTTCTATCATAGCCAGCATTAACTTTTTCAGCAATTTGTCCTACAGTAGCTCTTCTGTGGAATCAGGCTAGACGGACTAGCCTTCGCTCCCTTAGCACATCATTGAGCCTTGGGCACCCATGACCTTGTCCCAGGTTCACCAGTTGTCTTTCCTTGGTAGGTACCACCCCACAAGACCTGCCATTTTGCTCTCACCTAGTTGCCTAGCCATCACAATAAGCATAGGCTGTAGGATGCAGTGTTTCAGGTTAAGAAGGTTGTGTTTTTCCTTTGTATTGGTCTAAACTTTTAAATAGCATTTATGGATATTTAAGTTAAAAATTTAAATATGCATACATGTGTGTGTGTGTGTGTCTGAGTGTATGTATGTGTGTATACACACACGCACACGTGCACTCTCGATTAGAACATTTTGAAAATCGCTTTAAAACATAATTCAAATTAACCAAATTAATCGTGAAAATCGCCCAGTACTACCTTACGTTGCCATTTTTCCTGCTTCCAACATATAATCTTCGAGAACTGACTGTTCACTTACTACATAATATAAACCAATGTTTGACAGGTGCCACTGTAATGAGATAACCGATTTTATTCACTTCACCTGTCAGTGGTTTTAATATTATTGCTGATCGGTGTAGCTGTTAGTTAAAAATGCTTAACCCAAGATGCTGGGTCAGAAAAACAACCTTGTGTCCTGGATTACTACTTCCCAATGCTGTTTGTCCAATAATGAGTCGATTTTATAATTAAAATGTTCTTTTATTGTTTTGTTAAGATTCAATATCCTAAGATGGTCCAGCATTAGTCTGTTTTAAATCAACCAAACTATGCGACACTGCGCTGTGGAAATATGTACTTCTTTGCTTCAAACCGAATCGTTCAATTCCCAAAACGGACATCTGCCTATAGCCTTATATCTGTTACGTTAAGAAATCTATTTCATAAATTAAGCTTTCATTCAACTACAGATGTCGATAAATAAATATTTCGGGTGATTAAACGTAATGTACCTGCTAAAATAAAAGAATATTTACTGCGACCCCAATACACGGTACCCATTTGAGGACAGAAACATCAATTATCCTACACCACCTTATACCTTGCACCTTAACAAGTAATATACCAGGCCTAAAAATGGGAAGCGCACTATAGGGAAAATAACACGACAGCTTTTTATCGACTTATGTACAATCTATACACGTGACAGTCCTGAACCTTGAATCAAACAAAATGCATGTTCAGTAAAAACAAAGTACAAACACAAAACGAACACAAAACGGAGTAAACATCAGAGATATATGGTTGTTGCAGGGAGGGGACCGTCTGAAGAGAGAAATAAAAAAATCCGCTTTGCTTGTCACGAACAGCATCAGAGCGTCCCTAGCTTTGCCAGCACTGCACGTCTTTATTAAGCAAACCGATTCTCTCAATATGAGGTAAAATGTTAAATGAACTTACCTACACATCGAATAAGCTTATGACGCCACGAGTCAAGTTCCTGACGAAAACCATGTCCTTTGATGGTACATTGTTGACTTTTACACAGACTCGCCATTTTCCATCGGCCCCATCCCGCGGACTCGCGCGTTCTGCCGAGTACTTCCCCAAGGCTACGTCATCAGTATTTGTGTGGACAGGAAGATGGTATGGTGGTGTGGTAGAGTGGAGGTGACTGCCTGCCACAGCATCTTTTAAATGCACCATCCGTGGGATACTATAAGGCAGTCCGTACCTCAGCCTAGCCCATCCTGATTTAAAGGGGAAAATGTATTACTATTCGTACATCTAATCACTGATTACAATTCTGAAAACAGTAAGGTTTTTGGGCGGGATTTTTATACGGAAAAAGGCTATATACATAAAGCTATCCACTTGCCTTGGAGGAGCCAGACGATTATGGATTAATTTTTAGAACCGACAAGAAAAGACAAACGTTGGATTAACTGAGAATTAATGGGTAACATGTCTAGAAAAAAAAAACTTTAACGTTCATTATTTATTAATGGAGGAGAAACTAATGCTAAATTATATTACATAAACTTTATTTTTTGTATTAAATTGTTACTTTTACTGTACTTAGATTGTAATTATGTATACAGTTTATAGCAAAAAAAATCCCATCAGAAATCCTGTCAAGGTAGTTTATGTTAGCCAGCAGGCTAGCATTTTCTACCACTGAAAACAAAGGGTGCTTTCGCGTATGCAGTGTTTAGGGTCCGTGTACATTTTAACCATTTGTTTTATTTATTTATTTATTTATTTATTTTTATTATTATTTGCATTAAATTGAAAATTACAACAACAAAAAAACTATTTTGTCTATACCGGGAGAAAGGGGATTTCAGCTCGAATCTCCATTTAATCATTATTAGAAATAAATTAACCACACGGGTTGATTATTGGAGTGGATGAGGGGGTGGGGCTAAATTTCTAAATGCATTTCATTGGTCAAACTGCACGAGCTCTTCTTCTGCAACCCCCCTAGTCAAAATATGAGTCTACCACCGTTAAACTTCCAGGGCTGTTATTAGTAATTATTACAGTTAATAATAAAAGATTTGTGCTGTGATTTTCGATGTGTGGTCTGGTGTAGGCAAATTATCTGTAGGCTAACAAAAAGACTGATAGTGCGATTATGTAGGCTATAAATCATGAATTAAAATCACTTTGGGTTTGGAGAAAAACTATCATTTTAATATTATTTTATCGGCTGATATAAAATCTAGTCATTTAAATCTAGTCAGTACGTTAAATAGACACGTGCAAATGTCAACAAGCATGTCAAGAGAGAGAGAAAGAGATCTTTTTGTTTATCAATATAAAATAGCTGTGTTTGGGGAAATTGCAATGCATCACCCTAGTTCTGTACTGGCATAATAAGAACAGCTCTAAAAGCATTTCTTTATATAAAAAAATAAATAAATACTTTGTTGCTGTCATTAAAATAAATAAATAAATAAAATATTTAAAATAATTAGATGAACTAAGTAAGTCAAAATAAATTGTTAATAGTGTGACGAGATATATAAGGGACACCTTTTGACTTTCCACTTTGTCTAAACTTTCTTGCCAAAAACATAAAATACCCATGTAGAATGCGGTGTGTATGGGTCAGAAGGAAGACTGGGGAGACAAGAGGAATTTAAAATATCCGCCCTCGCGTTATTCTCACCATGCTTTCAAAAACTCAACTGAAAAGGGACCGTCACTAGTTCACTTTCGCTCTCACTCTGGTTACGGCAGTTACTGAAAGCACAAAGAAACACAAGCAGACTGGGGTAATATAACAAAGGTGAGAATCAATCACGCGTTACCAGCCCCCTCAACCCGCCTCTTCTCCTAGCGTAGCTGAAGCTCGATCACGCCCCCGCAAGCTGCTTATCTACATCCATTCATTTTCTGTTTCTGTGTCCTACAAGGATGCCAGTCAGCCTACAACGCATGTCTTTGGACTGGGGGAAGGAAATCCCCGAAGTTCAGGAAGAACACACAGGCTCTGCGGGACGCAGGCGGGAATCGAGCCCCCAACCCCGGCAGTGCTAACCACTAAGCCGCCATGCTGCCGAAGGAAGGAACCTGAGTTACACACGAAGGGAAAATGTTTTTATCAAATCCCAAAGAAACACGGCCTGCCATTTTATGAAGACTGACTCAAAGCCATTTTTAATGGCTATTTGGGAAACATGTTTTCATTCATTTAGGCTTTTACAGTGCCTCCAGAAAGTATTCACCACCCACCACGCGACTATTTCTCTTTTTACTGCAACATCAAATTTAAGCACTGAATAGAATATTTATAGTCTATTATACTGCTTAATTGATAAGTATTCACCCCCTCAGTTTGAATTGTTCTTTTGCAGCAATTAAAGATTTGAGTTATCTATGTCTCTGTGAACTTAGCAAATTCTATTCCTCAATGCAAATATTCTCCAATTCTCCTAAGTTAGATGGAGAATGTTGGTGGATAGCAATTTTTGGTTTGTGCCAAAAATTATGCTTTGCTTTAAGACCAAATGTCTCCGTTCAGTCTCATCAGACCACAAAATCGTTTTCCAAGATCTCTCATATTTTCTAATATGGCCTTTTTCAAAAGTGGCTTCCTTCTGGCCACTTTCCCATAGAGGATGGATCTGTGAAGAGTTTATTATATTGCTGAGGACCCACAGGTTCTCTGATTTCAGTCAGTGACTCTGTAACTTTCAGTGTTGTAGCTGGACTCTTGGACATGTCTCTAACAACTGCCTATCTTGTCTGAGCACTCAGTCTGGTCTGAGCTTGGTAGTGTTTGATTTGTGCAATATATTTTCTACTTTGTTATGATTAATTTCACAGTGCTCCTAAGAATGTTCAAAGCTTTGCTGATTTTTTCTAGCCTTCTCCTGCTGTTTTCCTTTTAACAACTCCCTCTCAAAACTTCATGTCCACTAGCTACACTAGTAGTAATCAGATCTGCTATTTTAGATGTGAGACCTCCCAAAGTCAGATATATTTATTGTGCAATAAATATCACTGGACACAGGTGGAGTTAAAATGAACACAGATGTTCATTTAGTGTGAGCTCTTGAAAATTAAATAGTGGTTAAAATTTAGACTGCTAAAAGACAATGGGTGAATACTTAGTTTTTAGTCTTTGTAGTTTTTTTTTTCTTTAAACAATATTTGTTTGTAGCAGAATTATTCATAAATCAATAAATCACATTTTCATAACAGGATTTTAAAAAAATCTTATCTAAATTTATCAACATATTCTAATGTCTGAAAATTGTAAACTAAGTAAAGTTGATTACATATTTAGTTGTTAGTAAAATTTTGTAATTCCTTTATTAATAGCAGGGTATAATACCATTATTATGATATATGATATTCAATATTTTACAAATTCTCAAACAATATTTTCTAAAATTCATTATGAATAGAGGTTAAAAAAGAAGTATAAAGTAGAAAACCACAACTAAATGGTATGTAATGTTTTATAATTTTATTATATACTAGCAATTCTTAATTACGTAACTAACTAACTAACATTAAGCTTATTTTCCTACAGTAGTATTTGTACATTTGCATTATAAACAGTATGTACAATAAATTATTCATGACAAATGTTAAAAACTTATGAAAGAAACAATTAAAACTTGTAATTTTATTCCATAAGTCATGTTATTTCAGTCAGACACTCCCCACTGCAATGGTTTAGTAACATAAGTTTAGACTTTCAATTCTCAGACCAGAAAACAAATGCTGCTAAGTTTTAAATGCCCCAATATACATGAATTCACCCTATAGCAGAAAGTTTTTTTTTCATAAAAGATACATTAATTCTGTCAGTACTAACAGCTGCAATAACTAAACTAGGAAAAGTGCTGTTAATATGAATGCACAGATTAACTCGGTGTAACTGGTTAAAAAAAAAAACACTCTCGTGGTTCTTCTTCTTCCTTAGGCTGCTCCCATCAGGATTCGCCACAGTGAACAGATCATCCTTCTCCATCTCACTCTGTCTTCTGCATCTTCCTCTGTCACACCAACCACCCGCAGGTCCTCCCTCACCACATCTATAAACTGTGGTTACTAAATAAATTATATGGTACATATTGTCCACTGTGTCTGATATTTAAAAAAAAAAATTTTTAATTAAAAACTTCAAAATATTGATGTGCTGTCGTCAAAATGGATCCTGTTGATTACTTATTCCACCAGAAGGGATCTCTAAATACAAAACAGGTTTGAGCCTGCTCTTTTAGCTGACTCATTTGTGGTCTTATACTGCAATCTAGCGGGCAAATAATGTAACAACCTGATAAAACGTTATGAAGTTATGAATAATTATGAATAATGAAAAAACCCCACAAATGATTGCTTATTTGATAGTTTAAAAATATTTTAGACATATATAGCAGAACCATTACCACACTGGATTGTGTAAATCTAATAAAAAAAATAAAAAATAAAAAAAGAGGTCCATAGGCGTATAAGATTATTTAGGTGAAAAGTACATGCACCTGTCGAGTTTTTCTCCACCTGTTGGATTTTCTCCAAAGACGAAGCATACAACTAGCCATACTGACCAGCCTGTAAATGGTACAGTAAGTCAACTGTCTGACTCACTAATTATCTAAATATGTCAACTGTCTGACGCACTAATTATCTAAATAAACATGATTATTTGGCAAAAAGAAAAACAAATGTACTATTGCTAGCGTATCTGACAGTTTTTCCTCTAATTTATTCACATACAGTAATTTATTAATAGACCATTATTCATTTATCAATCAATGTATAATCTACTGCTTATATTTATCTATGTAGCAGTTACCACCTCCCGTCCTCACTCCACTCGCAATATCAGTCTGTTTGTTAGCAGATAATTTGCCTACACAAGACCACACAAATTGCAGCACAAAACGTCTCCAGGTTGCGCATGTAACCATGGTTCACCGAAGGGAATGAGACGCTGCGTCGAAACGCTATGGGAATGCCTTCAGCATGACCGCGCTCTGAATCAAATGTGTAATCAGACTAATTGATGGCGAGCCGTCACGGGCAGGGTGACGGAATGAGCCAGAAGCATAAAAGCCCGAGCAGCAAGCGCTGCGCTAGCTTTCTGAGAAATGAAGCAATATCCAGGCCGTAGAACCTGGCGAACGTCAGGGGCATGGACCAACCCGCCGCGTTGCAGATGTCCTGTATGGACACACCTGCCAAGAAGGCCTTAGAGGCCGCCACACCTTGGGTAGAGTGAGCCTTGACCCCCAAAGGAAAGGGGAGACCAGAGGACTCATAAGCCAGAGAAACGGATTCTACAATCCACCGGTTGAGGGTCTGCTTAGAAGCAGGAAAACCCCTCTTAGGGGGACCAAAGCACACAAGCAATTGGTCCGCCTTCCTCCACAGGGCAGTACTGTGGACGAATGCATCCAATGCTCGTACTGGGCACGTACAGTTAAGCTTCCGATGGTCGGGATCCCAAAAGGGAGGAGGACAGAAGGCCTGCAGCACGACTGGCCATGGTGCCAATGAGGGAACTTTTGGTACGTACCCTGCTCGGGGGTACAAAAATTGCTTTGGCCAACCCGGGCGCAAAGTCTAGGTAGGAAGGGGCCTGAAGATCCCCCACTCTCCTAAAAGAGGAAATTGCCAAGAGAAAGGCAGTCTTCAATGTCAAAAGACGGTCTGAGATCTCCTCAATGGACTCGAAGGGGGGTTTGCAAAGAGCCTCTAAAACCACAGCCAGGTCCCAAGAGGGAACCCGACATCGTACCGGAGGTCTGAGCCTCAGCGCACCGCGGAGGAAACGTGTAACCAGGGGATGCCTGCCCACTGACTGACCACCGAGAGGGGCGTGGTAGGCCGCAATAGCCGCCACGTAAACCTTCAGGGTGGAGTGGGTCAGCCTTGCGGAGAGACGGGCCTGCAGGAACTCCAGCGCTGTACCAACTGGGCAGTGAACAGGGTCGAGCCAGCTGTCTCTGCACCAGGAAGTGAAAAGTTTCCACTTCAGGGCGTACAGGTTCCTCGTTGAGGAAAAGCACACTTTTCCCGGCATTTAATCTTAACCCCAGCTCCCTCATGTGGGCGAGAACGACATCTCGGTGCCGAACCGCCAACTGCTCAGATCGAGCTAAAATCAACCAATCGTAGATATAATTTAGAATGCGGATGCCCTGGAGTCGCAGAGGAGCCAGAGCAGCATCCACACACTTCGTGAAGGTGCGGGGTGAGAGTGCTAGGCCGAAAGAAAGAACCCGGTACTGGTAAGCTTCGCCCCCGAAAGCAAACCTCAGGAACTTCCTGTATTGGGGAAGGATGGAGATACGCATCTTTTAGGTCGATCGAGACAAACCAGTCCTCGGACCTGATCTGAGACACGACCTGAGAAACCGTGAGCATCCTGAACTTCAGTCGAGCGACTGAGAGGTTCAACCGCCGCAAGTCCAAAATGGGACGCAGCCCTCCACCCTTCTTTGGAACAATAAAGTACCAGCTGTAAAACCCGGACTCTCGGTCGCGAGGAGGGACCACCTCGATGGCTTCCTTCCTCAGGAGAGTGCGCACTTCCTGTTCCATCACCAGAGCCTGCCACAGTGGGAAGAACCCCGGAAAAACGAGGCAGAGGAAAGCCGAACTGAATTCGGTAGCCTCTCTCTATGGTACGCAGGACCCACTGAGACACGTTTGGCAGAAGTTTCCACGCTGCCAGAAAGCTCGCTAAGGGGATCAGCCTCTTGAGACTGACCTCTGGTATAATGGGAGCGGCTAGCCCGGTGCCCTGGAGCAGCGAACCGACAGGGAACGACCGAACTAGTTACAGAGACCTCCCACGAGGCCGCGAACCTCCCAGATCCGGAGCATTGCCGGGTGAGAACCGGGAGAGACGCTCGCCAAAGACCGCTGTACCCTGAAACACCATGGGTGGCAGGGGTGACAGACTGGCCTCCCGAGGGCACTGAGGCGAACCGGGCACCGTGAAATGGGGTGCACGCCGTACCGCCCCAGAGGTACGGAGCTCAGAGCATCAAGACTTCTTAGCCGCGGCCCTCCTAGACAGAATGACGGCCCTCAGATCCGTCTTCACATTAGAGGGGCCAGGTGTGGAGCGCCATCGATACTCCCGGTCCCATCTCGGGGGAGCATGGGAGGCGATGTTCTGTTTTTGGGCCTCTCTATGGGAGGAGGCTGTACACAGAGGGGGCTGCTCCCGCCCAGCAGCCCCGCAAGCCAGAGAGTGACGGGGAGAAACCGCTGGAACGCCGCCGTCTGAGTGCGAACCTGTTGGTACCTGTCGACGACGGAGTCCACCGAACAGTCCCGAGGGCGAAAGCGGGGCGTCCATAAGCACGACCTTGTCCTTCTCTTTCATGTCGGACAAGGTGAGCCAAAGGTGCCTCTCCGCAGCCACCAGGACAGCCATAGATCGACCGATAGCACGGGCGGTCTCCTTGGTGGCGCAGAGGGATAAATGAGCGGTCTGTCTGAGCTCAGATATACTTTCAGACGGCATCTCCCCGTGCTCATCTAGCTCTTTAAGCAGGTCGGCCTGGTAGCGACTGCCCGTGTAACCACCTCCAGCAGCTCCTTATATTGGAGAGAACGCTGCTTTGACTCAGGGTCGACGTCCTCTACGTCAACCTCCTCGGAGGAAGACAAGCGGAGTGCCGAGTCCACTCCCCAGGGGGAAGAAACCGCAAAGCGTGCTTCCGAACCCAGAGAGTGGATTGTGGATCTGGAGGGTGAGGAAGGAGAAAAGGACTGGCCCGTCTCCATTCCCTCCACCAGATCCATCTGCGAGCCCCACGAGTGTAACTGCCCCTCAAAGAGAGCCTTACGAGAGCGGAGCACGCGCAGCGGCAAACGCTCGCAATGCGAGCAGCCGGCTATCTCGAGATCCGACTCAGCGTGCTCCGCTCCCAAGCAGACAACACATAAACTGACGGCTCGCCATCAATTAGTCTGATTACACATTTGATTCAGAGCGCGGTCACACTGAAGGCGTTCCCATATATATATATATATATATATATATATATATATATATATATATATACGTCCGTAAAAAAAAAAAAATTACGAATTCCATGGAGCGAGCTAATAAAAGGGGGGGGGGGGTATTAGAAATAGCCTCATTTGTTGTAGAGAAACTGGTCAATCCAGACTCAGTGAGTTCCATCAGTGAAGTTCAGGCGCAATTTATTTCTGATAATTCAAGCCGGAATTGGCCAATGCGCGTGCACATGACTTAGGCCTACATGTAGACCTATCAGTCGAGCGAAGATACACTCCTGAACAAAATCTTAAGACCGGGGGAAACATTCCAAGTATTCGCATTTCGCGCTGGTGGATCATAACCA
>CM074969.1:13033041-13044033 GCA_037577455.1 Pangasius macronema
AGGAGAATGTTGGACATGGAGCTGCCAGGCAGGAGGTGAAGAGGAAGGCCAAAGAGGAGGTATATGGACGTAATAAATGAGGATATGAATCTAGTGGGTGCAAGTGTTGAGGATGCAGAAGAGTGATGATTCGCTGTGGCGACCCCTGAAGGGAAAAGCCGAATGAAGAAGAATAATTTCTAATTACTTTACAATTTATAGTCACAAGGATACTCTGTGGCTATGCCCCAAAGTTCATCACAATTGGCCTGTAGGGGCGGTTTTAACTTAAAAAATATATATATATATATCCCCTCAAACATTGATATTTGTTATTCTTTTTCTTGGGAAAAATCTAAACTCTTATAAGTCAAACTCAAGGCCCCACACATTCTGTTGGATGATACTCCGATATTTTCAAGCATATTTGATGTTCTCTGCGCTAAATTATGTATTGTGACCACCTCTGTGTCAAGTAGCACAGAGTTGAGAAAATGGTCAAAAACATGTTGAGATTTGTAAAGAATATGGCCACCATATAAGAGTAGAGAGAAAATCAAAATGATCTGAACCACATTCCTCCACATTTTTCTCTTATTTAATTTTTCCTTATTTCCATAAAGAGTACAAATATATGTGACAGACATCTCTCACATTTATTTTTGTGAGAAGCTGGGATCAGTCAAAGCTGGGTATTTCCAGGTGAATGATGTTGCATGTTGTGTTGTCTGCACACCTCTATGTCTACAAAAACAGTAAGTGATTACATTTGAATGCAGTAAGCAGTATAAAAATTCTGATATTTTAAAAGTCATGTAGTGTCTACTCAACATAAGTAATGATTTTGTTGATTTAAAACATGGCACATTAATACAGAATTCAATTTTTCATGTAGTCACAGGTGTTTCGTACATGATGGATTTTACAACAGCTTCGGCCGTGGCTCATTTTAGAATCAATGCTATCCATTTTATATGATTTAGAAACGTGTCAGGTGTTTGCAGTGGTGTAGCCATGAATTAACTGAGTGGTGATGGCATGAATGTCATTTAATAATGTACAGTCAACCAATCATTTTCTAATGAAAATGAATAAAATAATATGATAATGACAAAGCCCTCATTTCCTACATATGGACAATTAGTAACACTCATTTGTTGACTTTTGATGACCATCATTATAGCGCAATTACTGCATAAAACAATGCCTTTGAGACACATTGTATATGCTGATCAGCTGTGCTGTATGTGTTAGTCTGACTCAGTGAATTACAAATCCCAAAATGCATGACCAAGAAAAGTTGATGGCACAAAGACAAAACAGGTGGGGGGATAAGGACATGTTTATTCTTAGCACAAGTAATCCCTTGTGAACTACTCTTTTTGACAGTTATATATTTTAGATATATGGAAAACAAATGTATTTACAGTATTTAAAAAACTTTACCACTTTCACTTAATAGTTCATACAATATAGGCTTTGTTCCCCCTTCTTTTTTCTAGAAATGGTATGTTATATAATGTTGAAATTCTAGAATTTCAGAGCTGGTTATTGGTGTCAGTCTATATAAGTGGTTTATATATATCCTAATCGGTCCAGTGAGTGTGTTCAGCTTTTTAATTCCAATACTGTTTTTAACAAGTTTTATATTATTTCCCTTCTCATCAAACATCATCGAAGTGTGATTATTAAATGGACAGCAGGTTTGTTAACAGTGTAGAGTTAATTATTTCAGTAATTCATATTTGCCCGAAGTTCAGGGGTAAGGATGCTTTGTTGATAAAAATAACACAAAATGCACACATTCTGTATCAGTCTAACACAAATACTTTTATTAATTTATTTTTATTATCTTCTGTTACCAATACTAAAGGCCCCAGTTTGGGAATAATGGCACATGAAATAAAGGCTTTATCAAAGTTTCCCCATTTAGCCATCTTTTTTAACTGCACAAATGCACTCCATGTGTTATAGTAAATTGGTTACGGAATCTTGTAGGGATTCCCAGTGCTTCACTACTTATTAGTGTATTGCATGCTTTGTATTGAAGCTTTCACTATTTTGATGGATAAAAGCAGCAAAATGACAAAATCATGCATTCTGCTAAAATATGGACAGTAAGCAATATAACCCCATGCAACAGAATACTACATGTGATGAGAAATATTAAATATGTTAAATTCTAGTTCAATGCCAGAACTGTCCTTTGGGCTTAAGCAATTTTTTCCAAGACTAGGACCATCTATTTTACATGTTTACATACATACAAATTCTGTCAAAGCGAATGTCACCACTGGAATGTCACTACTTATTCATGTACATGCATGATACTATGATTAATATTAACCTAATTAAAAAGCAGACTTAAGTTTCCAAAAATGCATTACTTTTAGCATAGTGTGGTGTTTCAAGGACTAGCTTTCTACTTTCTACCTATATATGTGGTTTATGTGCATTTTGGTGATTTTGCAACCTGTCTTGTCTTCACACTTTGTCAAAAACAACTGTTATTTAATACTTCTTTAAAGTTATTTCATGGCACACTGATAGGAGATAGCAGAGCAAAAGGCACTCAGAGTTCCAGGTTCCGCTTTAAACATTGTTTAGATAATTAAATGTATGAGTAACATCAAATCTGAACAGTCTATTAACAATGTATTCCAGATTAAGGTAAACAGTAAATAGCTAGCTACATCAGTCATACTTGGCTATCTAACTAGTTCATTTAAGTCAATCACCTAGCACAGATGGTAATGAACACAATTATTTTGTAACATGTGCAAGTTTGGCAGCACAGTAATACACAGAACAAATCAGGTCTTAAAACAAACATATTTGTATGTACCATGGTAGGTTATCACTATGCTGTAAAAAAGCATTTTTACTTTGAAAATGACCTGGGAACCCCACCGTTACTTTCTTCACATTATATTACATAACTCACCTGTGTATAGTGGTGGATGAGAGCACTGCTATTCATTCTTCCATGATAAAAACACGGCGTCACTACCAACACACAATCAGCACCTGCACTGGCCATACTCTCACTCATTTGGATTGTGGCTCTTGTGGCTAGAGAGAGAATACAGAAAAGGTTCTAATTATCATTTGATTTCATAAAGTGGACTGGCCTGGTTAATATGTAGCAGGGGTGTCAATCTCAAATTCAGCACAGGCCACATCAGCATTTCATCAGCCGTTCAACAAATATGAATCTTCATAAAGTCCTCATTCATATCTCCATACATTTTAAATTCCATTAAAATACTAATGACCTCTTGTGAGTGACTAATAATTTAAAAATGTTGCTGCTTGACTTTTCCATTGATGTGATTGTTCCAGCATCAGACTTAGTACTCTTGTTTTGTTTAGTGCTGATGATGCATGTATTAAATTTTGGCCTGTGATGCAGACCACAGAAATCAGAATTCAGTCCAACAAATAACACTGTGCTACGTAAGAATGAAACTTGAAAGTACATTTAAAATTTATATCCTGAATGTATTTATTTCTGTAAAGCTTTTTTGTGACAATGTCCATTGTTAATAGCGCTATAATAAAATAAAATAGATTTGAACTGATTTGAAGTATTGGAACAACAAGGCCAATTCTTTTTTTTTTTTTTTTTTTTTTTTTGCTATACACTGAAGACATTTAGGTTTGTGATCAAAAGATGAACATCTAGAGGTGTTAAACATCTTAAAATATGGCACCTTTGTTGGCAGACCAGTCATTTTTTAGGTGAGCAAAAGTAAAGGAACAGATAGTCTTAAAAATTAAATAACACTTAAATATTTGGTCGCATATCCCTTGCTTGCAATAACTACATTAAGCCAGTGGCCCACTGACATCACCAAACTGTTTTATGCATTCTTTATTTGTGATGCTTTTCTAGGCTTGTACCACAGCTTCTTTCAGTTGTTGTTTGTTTTGGGGTGTTTCTCCTTTCAGTGTCCTCTCCAGGACGTGCAATTCATGCTCAGTTGGGTTAAGGTCTGGTGGCACATTTGATCAGTCTAAAACTTTCAGTCATTTGTGGTGAACTGTGAAACAAGTTAAAGGCAGCAGTTGGAAAATTCTGACTATTACTGCAATTACTGTTTTTGCACAGTTATTTACAGTTTGATCAATGAACTGAACAGGTGATTCTCTACAAAAACCTGTCATATCCTTAAGGGAACATCAGCACTTCATCCAAAGCACAAATCTTTCCTGGATAAGCAGTGTCTTTGGCCAATGACAAAGCATTATGGAACATCAGAAGACAACCTCTCTGTTGAACCATGGTTTGAAATGCAGGTTAAAAACTGTGTGCTGCACTTCATCTAAGTTGCACTCACATCTTACTGCTTTGTTTCATCAAGCAAAGTGATTAATTGAAAGGAAAAAACAAACTGGGGCTATCATGAACTCCACCCATGATTTGACAGTAATAAGGCCATACACAGACACATTTTGATTAGCACTAATTCCTATGCATTTATGTGACCTTATCCATTACCTCAGCTACACATGACCTCAGCTACATGTGAACAAAACTTTTCAGTCCTTTAATTGACACAGACATTTGTGAGAAGTAGCATGGTGATACTCGAACCAACAATCTTGCAGTGTTGGCAGTCAACTAAAGAAAAGCAAAACAGCCAATAACCACATTTTGCCAGTAACCACAACAATTGGTGTATTGTTGTTCTCTGAATGGTGAGTACACAAATCTATATTTTTGGACGTTAACTTAGCTCACAGGTGTCAAACTCAAGGTCCACAGGCCACATCTGGCCCACCAACTAATTTCATTCTGATTGCTCCATCATAATTGCACCTCATTTAATGATGCCTGCAAGCTAATTTCCAAAACGTAGGATAGCAGGTGAACGGAATGTCTCGCTGACCAATCATGAATATTAATGAATCCTCCCCTGTCAGCCTACAATGTTTTGAAAATTTGCATTCTGGGAAAACTTGATAAAACCTAATGAGTGTAGTGTGGTTAGTATCCTAGCAAAATGTTGAAAATTAGAAAAGTTGACACAGACTGAAGGCAGTTTCATGAAAGGTGGGAGAATGGGTACATGTTTATCCTTAACAGAGAAAAGTCAGTGTGCCTAATTTGCAAAGTGCCAGTGGCAGTGCTAAAGGAGTACAATATACGCTAAACATTATGACACCGAACACAAAGTTAAATATGCAAAACTTAATCACAAAGAAAAACAACCTAAAATCTGTGAATTGAATGATGGCCTTCGCACCCAACACTGTATGTTCACTAAAGAACTGGCACAGTATGACACAGTGATGAAAGCAAGTTTTACTGTGTCTGAACAAATAGCCAGGACATCCAGGTCTTTTTCGGAGAGTGCATTTTTAAAACAGTGCATCTTAAAAGTGTACAAACAGATCTGTCCTGATAAAAAGCAAACATTTTCTGGTGTTAGTTTGCTGAGAGAGTCATTGAGCTAGCATGGAGTCTGAAAACACAGTTAAGTGAACAAGCGAGCACCTATATTGTGTTTTCGCTCACAGTCAATGAAAACACTGACATCACTGATGCGTCACAGTTAGCCATTTTTATCAGAAGAGTAAAGCCTGATTTAACGGTCATTGAAGAACTTTTGGATGTAGCAGCCATGCATAGAACAACTACAGGGAAGGACATCTTTCGTGCAGTCAAGAAATGCGAGAAATGAACTTAAACTGGGACAAATTGGCGGGGCTTATGGTGTACCTGCTGTGTGTGGTGAGAGACTGGGATTGGTTGGACTTGTCAAACAGAAAATGCAAAAAAGTAACTACTCCCCTGACATCTTACCATTGCGTAATTCATCAAGAAGCTCTGTGTGGGAAGAACACTGCATGGTGTTGCCATATGACAACATTTAATTTATCTAAAATCTTTCAATAGGCAATAATACAAACTACGATTTTCCTATGTAACTGAAAAAAAGGGGCTTTAACATTGACATTAAAAAACTGCCATGTCACATGACCAGGAAGTGCTGGTTACACTTCCTTTTCTGCAATCACATGGCATGGTGAAGATAATCATTGAAGGGCTCTTAAAATTTTATTAATTTTTCAATATTTTGTCAAAACTACTTAAAGGAAAAAAATTGGAACACTATCTGAGATAAGTTAACATTTATTTTTTGTCATTTAAATAAGTTTATATATTTTGAGTATTCTATTATATGGTAAGGTATAATTATTGCCGTATAGCAACAACATGTGATAATTGAACTGTGGTATGTGCATTGAGGAACCGAAACAGGCCTACATAGCAAAAAAGACACTAGGCTTCTCTAACAGTATATAGCAGGAAAAATAGGCAAGCGTAAGGATCTCAGCAACTTTGACAATGGTCAGATTGTGATGGCTAGATGACTGGGTCAGAGCATCTCCAAAACAGCATGTCTTGTGGGGTGTTTCCGGTATGCAGTGGTTAGTACTTACCAAGAGAGGCCCAAAGAAGGACAACCGGTGAACCAGCGACAGAGTCATGGGCACCCAAGGCTCACTGATCCCACAGAAGAGGTACTGTAGCACAAATTGCTGAAAAAGTTAATGCTGGCTATGATAAAAAGGTGTCAGAACACACAGTGCATCGCAGTTTGCTGCATATGGGGTTGCGTAGCCACAGACCGGTCAGGAGCAATGGAAGAATGTGGCCTGGTCTGATGAACCATATTTTCTTTTAGATCACATGGATGGCTGTGTGCGTGCACATTCACTTTCCTGGGGAAGAGATGGCACCAGTATGCACTATGGGAAGAAGGCATGCTGGCAGAGGCAACATAGTTGAGCATCTGTGGGATGTGCTGGACAAGCAAGTCCAATCTATGGAGGCCCCACTTCACAACTTGGAGGACTTAAAGGATCTGCTGCTTATGTCTTGGTGCCAGATATCACAGCACACCTTCAGAGGACTTGTGGAGTCCATGCCTCAATGGGTCAGGGCACAAGGGGGATCTGCACAATATTGGGTGTATTTACACTTTTTCACATTCAAAGTAAGAAAAACTTGTAATTTCAGACATTTTGCAATTGCACCTTATTTTCTAAATTGTACGTTTCAAGAAAGAAGTAAGAATCCAAGAGATTAAAAAGATACTTCACCCAAAACATGTTTGGATCTAATTTTTGTATGTATTTTGAGTGAGTAAATTCATCCAAATACTTTTTACAACTGTAATTCTTTTCTAGAAGACGTTTCTATAAGACATGCTTATTAGGTAGCAAAAAAAAAAAAAACCTCTGCAACTTATAGTCTGGAAAATGCAGTAATTGGAATTGTAATCTCATACATTTTGTGTCATTTTTGACTATATTATACTTTCCAACAATTTACCAACTACACCCCCCCCAAAGTTTTTTTTTTTTTAATATTTTTTTATTATTCGAACTAATTGAAGTAATAATTATTACTAATTATTACTTATTTTATTACTTAGTAATAAAAAAAAATAAATAATTTTTGATGTAAATATAACCGAGCATCTTAGTGAACTGAATGAGAGGCTGCAGGCCACGGCCAGGTCATAACAGAGATGTACGACGTGGTCACAGCATTCCAGATGAAACTGCGGCTATGGGAGTCTAATGCACTTTCCTGCCTGTCAGAGCATCTCAAACTCAATCCCCGTTGCTTTTCCTTGTGCTTGACTGACTGCTAAAGTGAACCTGTTGTCACTAACTTTGACTGGCACTTCACTGAGCTACAATGCAAAGTTCAAAGATGCAACAATAGCTGACTTTTTCCATCTCATACCTAATACTTTGATGCCTCAGCTCCAACTTCATGCTGCCCATGTCCTCTCTATGTTTAGAAGCACTGACGTTTGAGTCAGTGAGAAACAGGAGGTCACTGAACAAACTGCTCTCCATCATGGACAATCCGTCTGACCCACTCTACAGCACAGTACAGAGTCAGCGGAGCAAAAGACTCATTCAAATTTGTTGTCACATTACACTACTACAAGAAAGCTATCATTTAGAAAGCTGTCATTATATTCTACATTCTCAAGGTTCTTCATATTCATATTCTGCCAGTTTTTCACAGGTGTACTTTTGTAAATACTGATGTAAATCTGGTTAAATCTACAACTGTGTTCCATATCTGCACTACTACATTTAATTTAACTTATTGTATTTTACATTTTATATTTTGTGTGTGTTCGTGTTGTATCTTGCTACTGACCATGCTGCTGTAACACAAAAATTTCCCTCATGGGAACAATAAAGTCAGTCTACCTACCTACCTACCTACCTACCTACCTACCTACCCAGCTGTTTTCGGTAATGAATCTCAACAAAACCAAACACAGATCATGCATCAATGATGACCACCTTCACACTGTTTTATGGATTGCTACCATACCACACTTGCTGGAGAGATCAAATTTAAATGTGGAGTCCAGGTAGCCCACCTCCAACCCCTCTCTAGTGCCCACCTCAAACGTCTGAGGAACAGTGTATCTCCACACTTGACATTACCGCCTGATTTACCTGTATGATACTTTTTTATTGTTTTAATTTCTTGTACTCATTGCTCTTATAAATTTATTCAACCATTTCATTGTTAAGCAAATATGTTTTGATTTTTGAAATATTGCTTGTACAAAAACAAAAACAAATCTTATCATTGCATCTAACTACTACAGTAGTTAGTTAGATGCAACAATAAGATTTTTTTTGTTGGTGCCTTTATACACCACCACAATGGATTTAAATTAAAACATGTAAAATATAAAATATGACATTTACCATTTAGGAATTACAGTCATTTTAAGCAAAGTACCTCCATTTTCAGGGGCTCAAATGTCATGGTTCATGGGTTCATCGGCCTCTTCTGGCCGTTCTGTGTACTACCGTTGATTAGTTCAATAGTTTCAGCTGCTACTCATTTACTGCTCTATTTAAGCCACAGTGTTTGTCTTGTCTTTGTCAGATCATTGTTTCATGTATGTGTTCTGTGCAGCACCTGTAGTTAGCTCTGTTTCCTGGTTCCCTGCTCTCTGGTGGATTACTGTTGGTCAGTTTTGGATTGTTGGACTATCTATCTTCCGTTGCAACCGAGCGCTACCGAGGAAGCCGACTTCCCGTCCACAGTAATCCTGTTTTGTCCAGCTCACACCACTTCTCACCACTTAATAAAGCATCACTTGAACTCGCACTTGAATCCATCTCGTTATCCCTGACACTTGATGCGGTGGTGTACAGAGCCAAAAATTGTGTCAGATACTTATGGACCCAACTGTATGTGCAGCATACCAAATTTCAGCTCAGTCAGATTTACGGTTCCTGAGGAACAGTTAACCGAAGTTAGCCCCACCGCTATGACTACACCCCAAAATTTGCAACCTATCTCAGAATCTTGTGCTGTATACGTATTTCATGTTCTGTGCAGCCAGGGATGAATTACAGCTGTTTGAGTAATTTAAGCTTTGCCTCACTAGAATTGATTGGCATGTGGTGGCTGTATTGTTTACAAATGTCAACATGTTTTTTATAATTATTGATGGGCATACTCCCCTTGGTAGTTCACAGAAACAAAATAAAAAAGGACAAGTTCTCAAAAGTAGGTTTTACATATTATGCAAATTAAACCCAACAAAAGAGTTTTCACTTTAGGACAACGTAAAACACTCTCTTGTTCTCTCTCATCTCTAATAAAAATTCTAAGCCAAAACGGGGTTATTTTATGCCACTAATCACTTAATGAGACTGATTACTTTATGATACTTTAATTAATTAATTAATTTAATAATTATATTGATGGTCTGTACCATGCATTTTTAGTGCTTCCTGTATAAACAGACCCATTTCCCTTACAGCGTCTGAATGGATTATACAAACACTGTAATTATTACATTTAAATTATTGTACTTTTGTATTGTTGTTTTAATTAATGAAACTGAAGGGACATATTTGGGCAAAGCTTATTTTTGCTGTTTTGAAAAATACATCAAGACACTACCATATCATATTGTAATGAATTTTGTGCGTCGTTACACCCCTAACAGTTACATATGTGACTTAAGTTTTTGCATGTGCAAAATATTATCCATGGATTCTCAAAGACAATACCAGAAACATAATAATTGTTTAAAGGCAGTGATATGTTGAAGAACTGATTAACTTTCTTATTGTTAAATTTTAGTAGATTGTATAATTCTGTATTCAAATGGCAGAAACAGTCATATTAATTAAACACACAACACTATTCTCAAAGTGACTCACATTAATTACATTGCAAGCCCTAAACTAATCTGTTAGCATAGACACCGGCCACTATTTTACACCAAAGCCATATTCATCAGCTATATAATAAGTCATCCAGTAGTAAATCAGCTTACAAGTTTACATGTGGTTTTAAATCAGGGCCACAGTGTTACAGGGCTACAGCCTATCAATATCCTTTGTGGTTGTGTCTCAACAGTGTGTGTGAGCAAATGCTCCTGAAAAAGAAAATAATACATGAACAAAATAATTCCAAATGCTCAATCTTCATGTTGAATGCACATAGGTGATTATGATATTTTAAATTTCAATTATATGCATAATCAAATATACATGATGGGTTGGTCCAAAGTCTCCTACAGTTGTTTAAATGGATTGGGATCTGGTGTCTGTGAAGGCCATAGCATAAGATTTAAATAATTTTCATGCTCATTAAATTATTCAGTGGAATCTAGCCATGGGGGTAACAGTCCAGTGACTTCTGTTCCGGTCCCAAGCCTGGATAAATAAAGAGGGTTGTGTCAGGAAGGGCATCCGGCGTAAAACGTTGCCAAATTTAAATCATGCAAATTGTCAGTACTCCGAATTTCATACCGGATTGGTCGAGGCCCGGGTTAACAACGACCGCCATCGGTGCCATTGACCTACAGGGCGCCGGTGGAAATTGGGCTACTGTTGGTCGAAAAAGTAGAGGAGGGAAGAGAGTGCGTAGACAGAGAGAGAAGAGGAAAGGTAAGAGTGTAGGACTGAGAATAGGAACTCTGAATGTTGGTAGTA
>CM074969.1:13044133-13057561 GCA_037577455.1 Pangasius macronema
GGAGGTATATGGAGGTAATAAGTGAGGATATGAAGCTAGTGGGTGCAAGTGTTGAGGATGCAGAAGATAGGGATAGGGAGAGATAGATGATTCGTTGTGGCGCCCCCTGAAGGGACAAGCCGAAAGAAGAAGAAGAAGATTAAATTATTCAGTGGGCCCTCGCGCCCTATGGATGGGGGCATTGTTATCCTGGAAGAGACAACTCCCATTAGGATAGGAATGTTTAGCTTTGTTTAGATTTGCAGTTACCCTTCCCTCTAACGGGATAAGTGGTATATGAATCTGTATATGAATAGGATAGATTATCAGATGATGTTAGATGATGTGAATTCATTTATTAATGGTTGGTAAATCACATAAACATCAAAAAGCATCTTACATTCACAGCCAGATCCAGCCATCACTAGCTTTGTTGTAGGGAGAGCTTCTCTAACTCTTCTTACAACTTCTATGCGCTCTTCGGTTGTCAGATATGGATACTCTCCATTAGAGCCCTGCACCACAAAACCTGATAGTAAAGTGAGAATTCGGGATAAGACTTTATTTTTATGGATAAGAATGGAAGAAACAGACTCTTAAGAATAAACTAGATGGTGAAAGCTTCTAATCACTTGTATTCAACCTTCTAAAACAGTATATTCTGTTAACAAATAAACTAAATCATATTTACAAACTAATCAAGTATGCCTATATAGGTCCTGCTGAATAAGCAAATTTCATTATATTTAAAACTGTTATGCTTACCTCTAAAAGGTATACTGCCATATTTTTGTAGATTTTCATGTAGGCTTTGATAATCCACATTTCCTTTCTTTGTAAACGGAGTGACAATGGGAGGATAAATCCCACCAATATCAAACCTTTGACCAGGATGTTGACTTACACTTCTCCATACAGAAATAAATTCTCTTCTGTACGCATGATTAAAAATCCTAGCCAACATCATTCCTCTGATTTTTTGGTCTGGAAACAGAGCAGACAGATTAGGTCAGCCTAAAACTTCATATGTGACAGAAACTGTTCCTTTTGGTTGATATGCACTTTGCACTGTAAATATTGACAGGGGCAGGGAGGAGGAAAATCATGATTAAAACAGACAAGTACATTTAAAACATTTTAAAATATTTTTTTTTACCTTTCCTCTTTTAAATTAAGGATAAGAATAACATGTTGAACATTATTTGCATTAGAACAAAATTGATCCTGGAATTTGCTGTATGGCCTGAAAGTGTTCACAGAGATAATA
The DNA here is from genome assembly GCA_037577455.1 of Pangasius macronema. NCBI lineage: Eukaryota > Metazoa > Chordata > Actinopteri > Siluriformes > Pangasiidae > Pangasius > Pangasius macronema. The sequence goes on from CM074969.1 coordinate 13,045,380, forward strand.
AGCAACTGGTCTGCAGTGGAACCTATTAATGATTAAAAAGTAAGTTTGGACATTGGAATTGTTTTTTTGTTTGTTCTGTTATTTTTATTTTTGTTTTTTCTCATGATTGGCCCAGTGGATGATTTTTCATATTAGCTACATCACATAAATGAATTAAGTACATAATACACTGTAATGAATGCTAGATAAGGCTAAATGTTTACAAACCTCACATAGTTCAACATAATTCTTATCATATTACAAAAACCCTTTCTTTCTAGACATAGGAATGACCCAAATGACATGAATCAGTGCTGTGGAAATGGATATGTTTATGCAGGATTCATTAGAAATGCAAGGTACATACCAGCAATATAGGTGCTTCATAGAGAGAGTCTGTGTGTGGATGTGTGCTCTGCTGAAGAGCTTATGTGTTGGTGTGCACGTTCGTGGTTACCTTATGAAAATTAATAACCATGAACCACGTGAGATACTTGGTGACGCCTCCTGGTTCTGGTCGTTCTGTGTACTACCGTTGAATAGTTCACTAGTTTCAGCTGCTATTCATTTACTGCTCTCAGCCTCAGTGTTTGTCTTGTCTTTGTCAGATCGTTGTTTCATGTCTGTGTTCTGTGCAGCACCTGTAGTTAGCTCTGTTTCCTGGTTCCCTGCTCTCTGGTGGATTACTGCCATTCAGTTTTGGATTATTGGACTGTCTATCTTCCGTTGCAGCCGAGCGCTACCGAGGAAGCCTGCCCTCACCGCACCCACGACTTCCCGTCCACAGTAATCCTGTTTTGTCCAGTTCACACCACTTCTCTTAATAAATCATCACTTGAACTCGCACTTGAATCCATCTCGTTATCTATGACACTGGTATGTGGATCAGAAGAACAATACAGAAAAAAAAAATGATAGATTTCAATAACCCCACACACTGTTATTAGAGGCCATGAGGGACACCATTCAAGTTTTATCTCTCACACATACAGTGTCCCATCCGAAACTATTGGAACTGCAAGGAATTTGTGAAACAATTCTTTTGTTTTTGCTATGCACTGAAGACGTTTCAGTTTAAGATATAAAGATGAATATGAGATGATAGATCAGAATTTCTTCTTTCATTTCCTGATATTTACATCTACATGTGTCAACAACTTAGAGCATCTTTTCGTGGCAGACAGCCCAATTCTAGGTTAGCAAAAGTATTGGAACAGATAGTCTTAAAGTACATAACACTTAAAATTTGGTTGCATATGTCTTGCTTGCAATAAGCCACATCACCAAACTGTTAAAGTCTTCTTTTGTGATGTTTGTACTGCAACTTCTTTCAGTTGTTGTTTGTTTTGAGGTGACATGCATGCTCAGTTGGATTAAGGTCTGGTGATTGACTTGGTCAGTCTAAAACCTTCTACTTATTTCCCCTGATGAAGTCCTTTGTTATGTTAGTACACCTTTGGTTTATTTCTTTTTAAGAACATTCCAGATTGTTATATCTGTCAAGGTGAAGCCAGGTGAAGAAGGGGGGCAAGTCATCATTCTGTTATCTTTTATGCATTTTCTGGCTAGCAAGAAGTGGTGTACCTTGATTGTATGCGATGGATCATCATCCTGCATAAAGATCACGGACTTCCTGAATGTTGCTGACTTCATCCTGTACCAATGCTTTAAGAAAGTGCCTTCTAGTAACTGGGAGTAGGTTTGGGAGTTGATTTTCAGTCCATCTTAAACCCAAAAATGTCTGACTAGCTCATCATTAATAAAACCAGCTCACAAGCAGTACCCCTACTCCACCTTGCTGGTGCCTTGGTCAAACTGCTACTCTGTGCTCATTAGTGATCTACCCACGGGTCACTCTCATTTCATCTGTCCATGAAACTTTTGAGTAATTGGTCTTCAGGTATCGGTCTTCAGGCGCAGTCGTGATGCTTCAGCTTGTGAGTTTTATTCAGTGGTGGTCATGGTTCAGACTTCCTTACCTTAGCCATGTCTCTGAGCACTTGACACCTTGTAATTCTGGGCGCTCCTGGAATGTTGAAGTTCTGAAATATGGTGGCACTGGAGGCTAACCAGTTCCTGGTAACCTCACATTTTATTCTTCTTAAGGCTTTTGCAGTCAACTTGTACCTTTATTGCGACCCTGTTGAGTATTCATAACAAATCATTGGATTGTCCGTTAGTCACGCCTAGTTTTACAATCTGCAGTGTGCTGCAGCCCTCTGATAGGCATTTCACAATTTTTAACTTTTCAGTTTCAGATAAATCTCTTTTTGTCCCATTTTCCTGAGGTAGAGAAGCTGCCAAATAATTATGCACACCTTATATAGGGTGTTACTTTAAGCCACACCCTCCCTCATTAAACAATTAAAGTTCACCTGAAAATAATTATACCCAGTTAGCATTCAGATTTATATGGTTAATAGATATGATGCATAGAAATGATGATCAGATCATAATTGTAATGAATCCGGCCTCTGTGGTTCCCCCTGATCGTCACCAGAGGTCACTATCACCCGAGTATTGACCTCCCCCTCTAAAACGCCATTTCCCATCACCCCTTGCCTAGCACTACAAGCTCACAAGCTTGATTACAATCTCACCTGCAGCTCGTTACCGGGACTACTTAAGCTTTGGCCTCACACTCATTCTCCATGAAGTCTTTCTTTGCCCTGGCTGACATTTCTGAGCGTCACTACCTTATTTATTGACCCTGGACTGTTCTCTCTCGTTTCGCGTTTGTTTGCTGCCTGCCCTGACCATTCGCCTGTCTGATTACTCTGCCTTTGTCTCACCTCTGATTACCCTATTTGCTGTTGCTTGACCATGCATGTACAACTGTGTCTACCTTTTTATTAAAAGCTGCAAATGGATCCTCACTCTGGTGACTCGTCATTAAATAATAATGACTTGCCTAATTATGCATGCAGTCATTGTGTGTGTGTGTGTGTGTGTGTGTGTTGAATATATCCCTGCTGATCATTTTTTTAAATATTTTACTGACTATGTAAATTTACTGGAAATTTAAGAATATGAACCAGAAGTTGTCAGCCTTCAGGAAGACATAGCAAATTCCCTATGTGAGACCAATTTTGGAAATGTCAGGTCGGACTAATGAATTTTTTTTAGTAATGTAATTATTCATTTGCCATTGTATTAATGCTCACATCTTGCAATCTAGCTCAACATATTTATTTTAATCACATCGTATGAGAAAAAGACGTATCATACTTGTAAACTGTTACAGTTACAAAGTGCAGTCACCTAACACTCCTTCCATAAATGATAAATAAATATCTCCTAACAAAAACTTGTTCACCGCTTATGTTATTTCCCAACAAATTCAGTCCAAGGTCAGACTGTTTAATGCTCAGAGAATAAAGAAAAACTTTCACGGAGGACTGGCTAGAAAAAAGCTCCTTCTTTCCAAAAAGAATATGGCAGCACAACTTAGGTTTGCAAAATTGCATCTGAACAAACCAGAGAAGTTCTGGAACAACATCCTTAGGACTGATGAGACCAAGGTGGTGAAGTTTGGTTAACATGCACAGTGCCTTGTTTGGTGAAAATCAAAACGGCATATCACCACAAACACATCATACCAACTGTCAAGCATTGTGGTGGAGAGGTGATGATTTGGGCTTGTTTCGTAGCCACAGGACCTGGGCAACTTGTAGTCATTGAGACAATGATGAACTCCACTTTGTAGTAGAATATTTGTGAGACCAGCTGGACTGGAATGGGGTCATGCAACAGGACAATGATCCCAAGCACACCAGCAAATTGACATCTAAATGGCTGAAGAAGAAGAGAAAAAAAAGCAAACTGTTGGCCAAGTCAAAGTCCAGACTCAACCCCACTGCGATGCTGTGGCAGGATCTTAAGTGAGTTGTGCATAAATAATACTAATAATAATACTAATAATAATAATAATAATAATACCCTCAAACATCAATTAACTGAAGCAATGTTGTAAAGAAAAGTGGGCCAAAACAATGTGAGAGACTGATAAACTCCTACAGAAAACATTTACTTCAAGTTAATTTTGCCAAAGGTGATTTTACAAGTTTCTGAATTATAGAGTGTCTTTCTTTTTTTTCCAGCTGGTTTCTCTGATTATTGTTTTACCTTTTTGGGAAAAAATGAATACTACGGGATTATTTTATATTTTTCCAGGATTATTTTTTAATGGATACTTGATCTATTCATTTTAATATCAATTCAATTTAATGTGATTTTTTTAACTGTCTTTGTTCACTCTAATTTAAGTAGTACAGGAAGAGGTAGGTTTTTAGAGATTGTTTGAAGCCTGCCAGAGACTCAGCTGTTCAGACATCTAGATTATTAAATATGATGAAGTGGTTAGGTTTAATATAATTTGGAGAAATGTATGGAATGGAGCCACAAGAGCAAGGGCCAAACCAAACTTTTCCCCTGACAAGCTTGTGGACATAGTTTACAGTATTTCTGAGGGAACTATAGACAATGGTGGACCTGCCAAAGATTTCTTTTAGAGTATGCCTCTACCAAATTAAAGGACTCTTTGGATATTTGAGGGGCCAACAAACAAATACACTATCATGTAATTCCAAAGGTAAATGAAATACAAAGTTTGGAAGATCAAGACAATTGTCTTTAGTCTTTGTTTTCTGTAATGTAAACATTTTTTCTTTGCAAAATTTTTATTTATTTTATTTATTTTATTTTATTTATTTATTTATTTATTTATTTATTTTTACGGCAATGAAGTCCAACTGGTACTTCCTGGCAGTCCAGTTAATGGAAATGTTAGCAGTACATGGAGTACAAACTCCCAACTTCCTTTCTCCTGTACTCTTGGACTCACTGGTTAGGGGTCCAGATAAAGCCAAGCATGAATTGTTGGAGGGATCCAATATCATTTCTAACTTCCTCCTTTCCTCTATGTAAACTTTTCTTAAATATGTTGGTGTTTGCTGTGTAACCCTGTACATACAATATCCACACTACAGTGTCTACCTCAAACAAGTGATTTGTAGGGGTGTAGCGATACACTCCGGTCTCAATTCGATTAATGATACTGGGTTCACGATTCAATATTCTCTGAATATTTTGGGCAAAATTTGGATGAAGAAAAATGATGACTGAAAAGATATTTTGTGTTTATGGAAAAGTTATTTTTTAGATTGTAGTCTGTGACCTAGGAACATTGAAAATGATTGATTAAAACATTACCTGAAGTGTCATTTTAGCTGGAAATGGAGCTCCAACGTCAGCCAAAATCTAGATTCTGTAGCCTCTTTCATGAGGACCATAGATTGCAGAGATGTGTCATTTGAAAGGTACAGAAGAGCTCTTTTTAATGGTTATGCAGAGCTCTTTTTAACAGTGTTTTTTTTCCCGTTTTGGTAATGGTGCAGTCACACCACGAAAGAATTTGATTATGTGAATGTTATGTGCATGTTCTCTATATATTTTAAATCTATGGGTTTTCCATACTGGGACCTCTGCAATCACAATAGATGCTTAATTAACAGAATGCTGATATCACACTTTTCCATGATGCACATCTTCACCTTTTTGCATCTCGGTGTATAGTGTTTCGATGTATTATTACACCCCTGTTAACCCCTCCTTCCCATCTGGAATGGATTATTCCTCATCTGGGTTGGTAGGTCTGAATTTTTTGACATGAGATTATTTAAAAATAGAAATAAAATAAAAAAATGAAAATAAGCAGAACTTGGGATGCCCCTGTTGCTAACAAATCTAGTCTTTTTTGTTAGTTTGACATTGCCAACATACTTTTCTTTTATAATCTTCTTATTTTTAAGGGTCCAAGCACAAATTGCTGTTTGAATTGTTAGGCTTCATCTTCTTCTTCTTCTTCTTCTTCTTCTTCTTCTTCTTCTTCTTCTTCTTAGGAATTTGGTTACATGTATGCATGTATTTAGGTTCCGTGACAGACTTCAAAGCTTGAAAAAAAAAAAAGGAGTTCCAGGAGATATCCATGAAAGCAGCAATTCCACTGACTGCTGCAGGTGTTGAGGCCCCCTTCAAATGCTCAAATGCTCTGTTCTCGCACCAAGGTGGTGGAATGAACTTCCCCTAGATGTCCGAAGAGCTGAGTCACTGGCAGTCTTCAAAGGACGTGTAAAGACTTACCTCTTTCTAAAGTACTTAAGTTAGCACTTACAATATATATATATATATATATATATATATATATATATATATATATATAGTCTGCTCGCTTGTCTATTATCTCCCCAACAGAGTTTTGGACTGATGGTAATTCCTAGTTTATGACCTAATGAGCCAATATCAGAATGTATTTTTGATCAAAGCACTTTTGTAAGTCGCTCTGGATAAGGGTGTCTGCCAAATGCCATAAATGTAATTGTAAATGAGAACTCAGGAGCACTCCTCTGGGCCATACCCTTCTCAGTCAATGAGGTACTGTAGGGCTCCGCCGCGGGCTTTGCGGGAGTCAAGGAGGTGACAAACAGTGAAACAGTGAAATGTTAGGTTGATCTTCAAGGAGGCAGGCAAATGAAGCTGATAGGTCACAGGATTAATACTTCAAACTACTCTGAAGGGGCCTACAAAGTGAGGGGCCAGCTTGCAAAATTCCACCTTTAGGGGCAAGTCCTTGGCAGAAAGCCACATTCTCTGTCCTAGAAGAAGGGTAGGTGCCAGTCTCTGCCTATGGCTAGCCTGAGTTTGCTGCTGCCGAGATGCCTGTTGAAGGTTGTGCTGAGCTCTTTTACAAATCTTGTGGTTGGTAACCAAACTGGCACTCAAAACGGGACAGGCCTGTGGATGCAGAGCACAGAGTGTTTTGGGCGTACTCCACCCAGGGCAGATGAGAAGACCAGGAGGTGGGATTGGATGCCACCAAGCACCACAGCATTGTCTCCAGGATCTGGTTGATCTCTTTGTTCTGACCATTAGATTGAGGGTGGAACCCAGAGGAGAGGCTGGCAGTGGCTCCAGTCAACTTGCAGAATGCTTGCCAGAGGCGTGAAGTGTACCGAGGCCCCCAGTCTGAAACAATATTCTGTGGTACACCATAGACTCAAAAAACGTGTGCATATTAGTTCAGCAGTTTCTCTAGCAGTGAGGAGTTTGGTCAATGGCAGAAAGTGACAGTGTGGCATTTTTCTTTAGGGAAAATGAGAGAAGAGGATGAGATTTATTATTTACCCTAATTAACCCATATCTGTGTAATCAAATACTGATGAATGATTATAACCTGATTAGATATTGATTAACGCTGTAACCAAATAGGAAAATTAAGCAAATCAGAGTGTCAATCAATTAACTACTTAATTAATATGGTGACGTGTAAATGTGAGAATAACCACGCTTAGGCAGGAAAGGATAAAACATGATATTGTTTATTACAATATATGTATATATACAGAGCTAATCTGAATCAGTAGGAGAGTCAGCCCTGGGAGACATACAACATCGTTGGTCGCCGTGAAGGGAATGCCGGCGATCTGGGAGAGCACTCAGGAGAGCTGGGAGAGTACTCAGGAGAGGGAGACAACCCAGGCCTGACAGGGGAAGTAGGAGTATAATCATGGTAACCAGAGTCATGGGAACAGGAGGGCTGAGAAGATGAAGGAACGCTGGGCTCATCACCAGGATGGGATCTCTCAGAAAAAGAAACCCTTCTGTCAGTTTGAGTGCTTGCATCTGCCGTGGCAGCTGGCAACACAATCCGTGGAGTTGTGCGGAGGTCATCAGGAAGTTGATTATTACTGAGGTGATCCAGAAAAATGGTCAGCTCAGCAGCTAGATGTGCTAACTGCAGTAGGCGATGAGCAGATGCCAGAGCAGGATCAGGCCTGGGCACGAGAGACCCCCGACGATACGGATGAGCTAGAACAGGATATGTAGAAATATGTGGTTAAAGCATGAGGCAACATTAATGATCCATAAAGTGAAGGCGACACTACTGCTTCACAAAATCGTGTTACAACAATGCTTGCGTGATTTAAACTAGAACAGCTTAAAAGGAATACGTATGCATTTACCAAAATATAGCTAATGTATAATCAGTATAACAGAGTGATTAAAATATATAATCAGTATAACAGATAGTGACCATGCAAGATAATCAGTATAACAGGTTTAATGATCACAAGTGAGATAATCAGTACAGCAGATAAAATGATTAAGTCATGTAATCAGCATAATAGACAGTAGAAGCATATAAGCTACAGTAATCATAAGAAGGGACAAGATTAGATTAATCCAAAAAAGAGGCCTGGCATATATAAAAAGCCCATGGTGATTATACAAAATAGAGGACCATAAAAAATATAAAATATGATAAAAAGAGAAAGGGTACTTACACATTGTAGAAAAGCAGTTAAAAAAGGACCAATGTGCTCCAGGTAAGGAAGTAACACTGAATAATCTGAAGCCTAAAAGCGCAGGGTGATAACTGTGCAGTATTTTTATGAAACTTAGGAAAGATGTTGAAAGTAAAGGGATTTTTTGTTTGTGTTGAAAAAAGGGGAAGAATGACAAGCAGAAAGACAAGGGGATTTCAGAAAGTGCTAGAAAAGGGACGATTGACAGACATTGGAAAATACACGGACTTCAAATAGCGCGAATAAAGAGGAAGATGACCTATAGTTGAAAAACAAGGGGATTTCAAACCGCGTGATAACCGCATGATAATGGTGTGATAACCGCGTGATAACCGCGTGAACGAGGCAGATGACTTATAGTTGGGTAATAATGGAATTTTGAAAATTACGTGATGGAAATGCAAATGAAGGGGAGGACTTAAAATGGGGCTAGATTGAAATTAATGAGATTTGGACTATGAATATTTAAATTAAAGAAGGAGGCGCACGAGAGCATAAATAGCAAGGAAACCGAAAGGAAATGGCATTTGCCACGCTCTTGCCTTGCAATAGCACTTGCATCTGCCTACACTGGGTTGCAATCCTTTGTAAACTTGTCTGCTTTATTTTCTACAGAAAATAAAGTGTAGAGTTGCTCTTTCTCATCCACGATTGGAAGTTTCTTTCTTGTTTATTTGATTTTATTGTATTTTGAGAATTATTTTAACCAGCAATGAGAGGAGAGAGAGAAACTATCCAGAAGTGTCGGAGTGTGGAGCTCAGGCAGGCGTCAGAGATCCTCAGAGAACTGATCAACAATAACAAGAATAACTGTATTACCTATGAAGGCAGTCAAGGGAAATGTGGGACCAAGGCCATCGGGGTATGGGCAGAGGGTGCAGTAATGCTTGAGGACAGAGGTGTGAATCTTTGCTTTGGGAACAGGTCTGGCAAGCAGAGATAAATGCCCTGACATCCTCCCTGATGGTGGGGCACCAGAAGTGTCTCTGCACTTCCAGGGTCTTCTTAGCTCCCACATGGCAGGCCAGATGGGAGGAATGACCCCACTGTAGGACCTGAGAATGGACAGAATTAGGAACAAAGAGACAACCAGCAGGACCACGACAGGACTGGACTCACCTCACAGGGCCTGTTTAACTTCAGTCTCTATTCCCCACCGAACCAGCATCACAATATTAGTGCTGGGTAGAATGGGACTTTCATAGGATCGAGGGTCTTCTTGGAGGAAAACTCGAGACAGAGCATCTGGTTTCTGGTTCTTAGAGCCTGGGTGGTAGAAGAGGGTAAACTGGAATCTGTTAAAGAACAGGGCCCAACAGGCTTGACATGGGTTGAGTTATTTGGCCTGCTGGAGATATTGGAGGTTTTTATGATCAGTCCATACCACAAAAGGATGTTGGGCTCCCTCCAGCCAGTGCCTCCATTCCTCCAGAGCCAGTTTTACTGCAAGCAGCTCCCTGTCTCCCACATCATAGTTCCTTTCAGAAAGTGACAATCTGTGACAAAAAAGGGCACAAGGTTGAATCCTATTATCAGCCCCTCTCTGTGACAGTACCACCCCTACCCCCAGATCTGAGGCATCAACCTCCACAATGAAGGTCTGGTTAGAGTCAGGCTGAGACAGGACAGGAGCAGAGGTGAATCTGTGCTTGAGCTCTTGAAAAGCGTCACCTGTTTCTCTGGTCCAAACAAACTGATTATTTTTTCCCTTGGTGAGTGCAGAGAGAGGGGTGGCCACAGAGCTGAAGTTGCGAATGAACTTCCTGTAAAAATTAACAAAAAAAAAGGAATCCAAAACCCAATAAATGCTGTACCCCTTTGATGGACCTGGGCTGTGGCCAATCCTGAACTGCTGTGGTCTTATTAGGGTCCATCTGGATACTCCCCTGTTTAATGACAAATCCAAGGATAGCTACAGAGGAGTGAAAGTGACATTTTTCTGGTTTGACAGAAAGGTGATTGCTTAAGAGCCGTTCGAGAACCGAGGACGTGGGACACATGCTCATGAAGAGATCGGGAGAAGTCATCTCTTCCAAAAACAAATTTGATTTAAAAAATCCTGGAGAACATTGTTAATAAGAGCCTGGAAGACTGCTGGGGCATTAGAGAGACCAAGTGGCATAACTAGGTACTCATAATGGCCAGTGGGAGTGTTAAAAACAATTTTCCACTCATCACCCTCCCTGATGTGGACTAGGTGGTAGGCATTGCGAAGGTCCAGTTTAGTGAAAATGGTGGCTCCCTGCAAAAGATCAAAAGCAGTAGTCATAAGAGGAAGAGGGTATCGGTTTCTCACTGTGATTTTATTCAGCCCCCAATAACCAAAACAGGAGTGAAGGCCCCCATCCTTCTTGCCCACAAAAAAGAAACCAGCCCACTTATAGGTTTATGTTGTTTTTTCAGCCTAATGATGGCCTCCTTCAATTGCATTGAGATTTCCTGGGACTTCATATTGGTAGCTTCAGTTGAACAGCTGCCAAATGCCAACTCAATACCTGATATCAACTCCAGACCTTTTATCTGCTTCATTTGTCTTGAANAGCACCTGAAAATGGAGGTACTTTGCTGAAAATGGCTGTAATTCCTAAATGGTAAATGCCATATTTTTGTGGAACCTGTTAAAATAAAGCCGAAAGTCTACACTTTTATCACATCTTCATTCCATATACATTAATTGGTCGCTGTAATAGGAGCAACTGTGACAGTATGTGAGAGCAGCAGAATGCATAAAATCAGATAAAATGCAGATACAGGTCAAGTGCTTCAGTCAAGTGCTGAAGCATTAAACTAAGAATACTATGTCTGATGGGTTGGTTTGAGTATTTCAGTAACTACTGATCTCCTGGGAATTTCAAACACAACAGTCCCTAGAGTTTATGAAGAATTGTGTGGGGGAAAAAACATCCTGTGAGTGAAGGGTCTGCAGGCTGAAACACCTTGTTGATGAGAAAGATCAGAGGAGAATGACCAGACTGGTTTGCACTGACAGGAAATCTATAGTAATTCAAATAAGAACTCTACAAATTTGGTGAGCAGAAAAGCAACTCAGAATGCACAACACATCAAAGCTTGAGGTGGATGCACTACAACAGCAGAAGACCGCATCAGGTTCCAGTCCTATCAGCCAAGAACAAGAATCTGAGACTATCATGGGCACAGACTCTCCAAAACTGGACATTTGAAGACCAGGTGATTTTTTTTTCTAGTCATCAACTGTCTAGTTTGCATGAGCCTGCATATGCAGGTTTGGTAGAAAAACCAATTTTCTGAAACCCCAGCACCTTGAAACTTTGTAAATAGCGCTTTCAGCACCTGAAGAGGACATTTGTGTATTTAATGGATAATGACTTTCTAAATGCTATTTTTCACAATTTTGACACTTTATGATCAAATTATGCATTTTAATATAAACAATCATATTTGGCATAATTTTTCATCATACACTAGAAAAATCACTGTCCCAAGTTCCTAGCTTCTTGAAACTGTCCAAATAGCGTTTTCAGCCCCTAAAGTGCATACTTGTGTTATCACATAGAGATTTGTTAATAAAACAATGTGTTAGTGAATTTCTATTTTTCACGATTTTGACTTTTTACCACTTGGGATTTCCAATGGTAGTGCTAAACCACTACGGATGCGATATACTTTTGGCCACTGACGCTCCGTGGCGCTGTTCCAAGCTTTTGCGCTGCCGGGAAATTAAAAATTGTTTCCAGGTTACGTATGTAACCATGGTTCCCCGAGGGAACGAGACGCTGCGTCGAACGCTATGGGAACGCCTTCCGCGTGACCGCGCTCTGAATCACATGTTCAATCCAACCAATGGATGGGCGAGACGTC
>CM074969.1:13105891-13117221 GCA_037577455.1 Pangasius macronema
CACACACACACTTCACTATACTTTTGTTTGTGTAAAGCTGCTTTGAGGCAATGACCTTTGTAAAAAAGCACTATACAAATAAAAATGGATTGAATTGAATTGAATATACAGAATGACATTAAAAGAGGCAACAAGTTTTCAAACTATGGTGCATCATCTTAAAAGTCATTGTCCTTATAGGAGATGTAAAGTAGCCTTATGTAGTCTTATAAAGCTGGGTTCTGTGGAATGTGTAAAGGGTGGTGAACTTTGTGTTCCTGGGAGAACAAAGGTCTCATTCCATGAGGCTCCTTGAGTGATGATGGACTCATGAGCATTGACATTACTCAATGGAGAGTGGTTCTTAGATATTACCCTGAGGTTCTTTGTGAATTCCTGTAATATTATTTGCTGTGCCCTTTGAGTGATTTTTGCTGGAGTAACAGTGGTGCTGAATTTCCTCCATTTATATATCATCTGCCTTACAGTGGATCGGTGGAGGCCACACACTTTAGAAATGGTTTTGTAACCTTTTCCAGCCTGGCAATCACCAATAACTTTTTTTCTGAGGTGATCAAGGCATGGAACACTTCAGTAAACCTGTGTGGTGAAGACCAGACTGATAGTGAAGACCCAAGTTTATGTTCTTGAAACATGTGAGGGCCTGCTAAACTCACACCTGATTGCCATCCCCTTGATTGAAACAACTGACTTCAATTACCCCTTTAAGTTACAGCATATTCTTAGACGTTGAATAACTCCAGTGGGGGACCAGATACAAGCCTGCAATTTTAAAAGAAATAAGTCCTCTGTAGTAGCATTCTGCTGTAAAAAAAATTTGAGTTTGAGGTTCCACTGGTTACAGAGCTAGAGCTAAGAGGAATCTGGGGAAAAGTCTACTTTATTAATTTTGAGAAATAAATAAATGTAATGTAAGCATAACAAATAATAAAAATTAACAGCATTTTACAGTAGTTTTGTTTATGATTGACATGCAATAGCTTATGCTTGTCAATGTTGCTACATCAAATGTAGTAACAGGCTCAAAAGGTTCAGATATCAAATGTTACTACATTTGATATTGGCAACTGTGAGGCATGATCTATCACAGGGTTTTTCCAATCCGCAGAGTTTAGCTCCAACCTCCACACTCACCTGTCTGTAATTTTCTAGTAATCCTGAAGACCTCGGTTCGCTTATTCAGGTGTGTTTGATTAGGGTAGGGTTTGATTTGATTAACTCTGTAGGAGAGTGGACCTCAAGGGCCAGATTTGAAGAACTCTGATCTATCATGTTGGTACAGTTGGTATGCATGAATAGATTTTATATAAATATGGAATTACAGTGTTCAGTAGGTGTTTTACAAATGAAGGGTGTCATAAAAAGAGATGTGCTGTTGTTTCTCTTGTGATAAAAGCAGTAAGTGACTACAGCTCAGAAGAAAAGGAGTTACTTGTTCAGCGGTAGGATGTGATGTTACATCAGTTTCTAAGTACCATAAAAATAATTTTCTATTGAAATATAACAGTTGTTGTAAGTACTGTAAGTGAGGTAGTACTGGGTGATTTTCATGATTAATTTGGTTAATTCAAATTAAAGTTTTAACACGATTTTCAAAATGTTCTAATCGATATATGTATGTATGTACATACATGTACACACACACACACACACACACACACACACACACACACACACACACACACACACGGATATGTGTGTGTGTGTGTGTGTGTGTATGTACATGTATTTAAATGTTTAAACCAATACGAAGGAAAAACAAAGCCTTCTTAAACTGATAATCGCCACAGTAACTGTGGGAATGCAGCGGGTACATAACCAGTGGGGCCCGCAGTATGCCCACAATTTGGGTTGGGTATGGGCTGTCCCTCTGTGGCCCCCATAGGCCACCAAAGGCTGTCTGTGGCCCACAGTATGTCCTGTGGGCATGCTCTGTGGATCTTTAACAAACAGCAAAATTTGTTTGGTACTACTTTGTACCTGCATTATACCCCAACATTACTATTAATTCATATGCAGAATAATTGCACTTGTTGAAAGTAGCAGTAATAAAGTAAGACTAACTAAAACTGTTTTGAATACTTACATTTATTCACAGCCAGGTTAAAAGAAAAAATGAAGAAAATATAGAAAATTGAGTACAAAATTGAGCATGTGGATTGAATACTGAATGCTTTTTTATTAAACAGAACCACATAATCACTTTTTTTTTTGTAAAATAGAATGAACACAGAACCACAGTAGAGCACAATAAGTATGAATCAATCCCCTCAGGGGCACCAGTGGATGTCTGCAACAAGAGAGGGAGATAGATGGAGAGAGATAGACAGACAGAGAATATAATCTTTTGGAAAAATGTAACATTAAAAAAATTAGTGCCGATTAATTACAGTTCATTTACAGTTATGTATTTTATTTCATTGGTGTAACGTAATTTGTTTACTTAAACTTGTGAAACTAATGCAACAATATCAAACTTGTTACAGTGATACATGACAGCCTAAAACCAATGTTTACGAGTAATTGTCAGCCTTCTTGAAGTCATGTAAAGAACAGACTAGTGGAGTTGGTGGAACTGGTGGGGCTGGTGGAGCTGGTGGGAGTGGTACAAGGTTTGATTATGTCGTCTTCTTCTACTGGCACTCTGGGTAACATGAGTTTGGTCTAGTGTAAATAAAAATATATAAATGTTGCAAACAAAAGTTAACAATAATGAAATATCTTTATATTCATTTTATGTATGTTAGTGATTGTAAAAGTATGTTTTTCCTTGTAAAAGTAAATTTTTCCTTGCCACCGTTGCCACTGGCTTGCTCATTAGGGATAAATTCACAGTGATAAATTCAAATATTTATAATATATTTTTTGTTAATCCATTTATTTCTGTAAAGCTGCTTTGTGACAATGTCCATTGTTAAAAGCGCTATACAAATAAAACTGAATTGAATTGAATTGAATTGAATGTAAGCACAATATTAATTAGTTTTAGACAGAGAGAATGTAACTAAGTACATTTACTTCTGGTACAATTCTGAGGTACTTGAGTATTTTCATTTCATGCTACTGCTGCTACACTACATTTCAGAGAGAAATATTGTACTTTCTACTCAACTACTACATTTTTTATTCAGCTATTCTGATTACTAACTGATTTTCTAACTTATTTTAAGAGAGTATTCTTTTTGATGTCTCTCAATGGGGACACAGAAGCACTTAGTCTGTCACAATGTGACCCTCAGTCCCTCCACCCCCTTTGCTTTTCTCTCTCTCTAGCCCTCACTTCTCCCAGGCTATGTAATTTCCTCCAACTCCACAGACCTTTACAAATACAAACGTTGTATTTAACAATTTTGTAAACAAGCTTCACTGATTAGTATTAATGATTTACACCATCCAAAATTGCTTGGTCTAGGTAACTAGCTAATAAACTAATTAGTGTGTTGTTGTATCTAACTAGCTTCTTAATATTATAAAAGAGAAGTTAAGTGACAGCGACACTAATGTCCTTTGAGATGTTAGTTAAAGTGAAGCTTAAGTGGACAAGGATGAAGAAAATGCACTGTCTGAGCAGCAGCCTTTATGAGATGCGGTACGAAAAAAAGTGGTTAAACAGGTTGAATTACAAACCAACTGACTTAGCCAATGGAGTGCTTTGATGTAGATCAGCAATGAATGACTGGACAGGGGCATTTCAGGAGCCAATCTGATTTCAGCTATGGCCAGTGCCCCCCTAGCCCCACCCCTGGATCTGCCAGTGAAAAAAAAGAGGGAATTTCATACTAAACAGGCTGTTTGCTGTTGAATGTATGACATTTTTGTTATTCCATGGACAACTTATTTTTTACATTTTCCTGTCATTGTTGCAGACATCTGACTTTATGCAACATTCACATATGGATCGTAAATAAAAACGTTTGAGTACCCCGGCATCTAATGTTAAAATGTTTTAACTGTTCTGCCCACAGTAAACTCTCATGGTGTCCCCGAAGGGCAAAAGTGCTTTGGGCCCCACATGGGCTAACCCACAGGGGGATTAGTGTGGGCAAGACCACAGTGGGTTAACCCACAGCAGGGCCCATGTGGGCTTTCTGTGGGCAAGACCACAGTGGGTTGCCCACAGTAAACTCTCATGGTGTCCCCGAAGGGCAAAAGTGCTTTGGGCCCCACATGGGCTAACCCACAGGGGGATTAGTGTGGGCAAGACCACAGTGGGTTAACCCACAGCAGGGCCCATGTGGGCTTTCTGTGGGCAAGACCATAGTGGGTTGCCCACAGTAAGCCCAAATAGGGACCCCAAAGGGCCAAGTAAAAATCCAAGTTAAACAGGCAGCACTTCACTGAGGTCTGAGCTTGTAGCAAAAGGTTCAGATATCACTTGAGGGATCTAGATTTGGTACAGGTATGAAAAATCAGATGAACAGGTTTATGTAAAATATAATGCTGCATTACATCTAAGAGGTAATTCGCCGGTTGGAATTACGTCATTTTTGACCTTGGCACATTTGATAGACTTTCTCAACCAGTGAACTGTGTGGTCAGTGTTTTAGATTTAACAAATGAATATGTCTGTATGTTGATTAATTTAAAGCTAATACTTGTATATACAATATAACTCACTTAAAGGTAAGAAGTTTTACTTCGTTTATTTCTGATGCTGTGTGCAACCATGCTGATTTGATGTCACTCCATAAACAGGGAAGGAACTCGGATTTGAGAAGAATACCCCAAGTTAACTTCTCAGCTGCAGTGACATTTCATGTCATGAAAGACATGGTCCCCATTTACTCTGTTGAGAAAAAAGGGTGCACCAAGTTGTGCAAAAATAGTAACACCAATATCTATAGCAAATAATGCAAATAATGTTTTTTTTATAAACAATTTTCTCTCATTGAACCATTGTTTGCACTATTTGCTATAGATGGTGCTGTTACTATTTTTCCCAAGTCCATTCTAATAATCAAAAAAATTATAAATAAATTGCATAAGTTTTCAACTGCATTATGTAAGAACAAAAAAATTGAAATTATAATAGAGAATTGTTCATAAAGTTGAAAATAATTGAGTTATTTTTTTTCAGTATCTCAATATAAATTGACCATAATAGTGGAACTGTGAGCAATCTTGAGCATTATATTAGGACTTAAGTTCTAAAGAACAAGAATGTGCAAAATGTTTATTTATGTTCATGTACCTTGTAATGTGTTTTGGAGATCAGTTTTTATTCCAAGGAGCTAAGACCACCCTGAGCCAAGAGTTGTATAACCAAAATTTGTCGTGGTTAAACCAAGTGAAATAATAAAAAACTAATGCCAATACATAGCGGTAATCTCTCTCTAAAAAAAGGAAAATTAAAAATGGTCAAGCAATCAACTTTACAATTATTGGACCACATGAGATGGACTTACCCAAACATCAGTGAGTTAGGCATTAGATTTTCATTCACCTGGATCTCTGATCATCAACTCCAGAGCCATGTTTTCAATTCTTAATTCTGGCTGATCCTACCTTGATCTCAACCAATTCTCCACCGTTGCAAGACGTAGACACAGGAGAACTTGTCTATCAGCTATTTCACTACATTTATATATGTTTTCATTGCCATATACATACATTTGTATGATACTGGTGCATACCTTTTTGTTATTAAACTTTGCATGTTTTACTATTTCTCTCTTGTCACAAATGAGTTCTACAAACTGTCAACAGATTCACATAATTACGTAAATCAAATATCCATTGGGTAATGGGCAAATTATTACAATTTCTTATCTTGGTGGTGCAACCATCATTAAGTCATATCTCATGCAGGGATTCTGTTAGCTGGTAAATTGTATTAGTAGTTTTTACGGGACAAATACTGGTCAAACCAAATTAAGATCCCGTCAGACATCATGTCTAGTAAAAATATTCACTTAAGGTATATACAAGGTATATATAAAGTGTATACTTTTTTTTAATCAGAGAAAATTAGACAGCTAGCAAAGTATACATCTTAGCTAAATAATGCTAATTCCGCTCGCTGTGTGTGTGTTGGGGGGGAGGGGGGATTAAAAATTCCTGTCATCCAATCATATACACTCTGTTTAAGTCTGGAATTAAAAATGTCCTTTTACCCAGTCAGATACTACTGTACTCAATTCCAAAAATCTAATTTCTAATTGCTTGCAGAAGTCAAGGCAGCTGATAACGAGACATATCACCAAATAATCAGTAATATCTCATTCTTTTCTCATTCTTTCATTATTTTGTCCATTGGACTGGTTATTAAAATAATAAAAATTTCTAATATTTAATTTAATAGTAATAAATTACCCACCTCACATACCCTACACTCAAAGAGAAACTGTAGGCATATCCTGCATATGAATCAATTGTTGCCCTCAATATCAAAGCCAGTTTCAATTGAAAAGGTCTAGTCCACCTAACTCCTGCATTTCTCTCCCTCGTACATACTGTATACATTTGAGGGTTAGAGTTAGGGTTAGGGTTAGGGATCATGCAAATAGTGGGAAGTTCGGCTGACTACATATTCTATTTGATGTCCTAAACTTTTAGACCATTTATAACTTTGGTTTAATGAAAACAATTTAGGGAAACATTTGTAGCAACTCTAGGTTGCAGCAGGCTGAGCACATACACACAGGAGCCAGACTGCAGGAAAAATAGTGCCTTTTTATTAAGGAAAGTCACTGAGCTAGAGAAAGGGAGAGGGGAGTGTGGTGTGTAAAGGTGCTCTATTGGTTCTTGGCTTAGGATGGGACCCCGGTACTAGGGCTGAGCAGGGTAGCAGAGACCCCCAGGAGGCGCTGTAGTTGGCTGAGGAGCAGGGTGCTCTGGGTGAGGCCAGGGTGCGTAGTCTTCCTCGAATGCACTGTCTCCTGTGAGAGACAGAAAAACACATCAGTATGGTTAGGGAAGAGAGTGCTTACCTGGCTGTGTGCTCTCCGCCCTTTTATGTTCTCCTGGTGGCTGCAGGATAGTGGAGAGCTGCCGGTGTAATCATTAGCCGCCAACCGTGTGTGTTTTAGCCGCCTCGCCTTGCAGCCACATGATGTTGGGCATTCCAAAACAGAAGGGGTGCTGAAGCAAAGCTGTTCTTTCTGCATCATGGTGGCAGTTGTGTGAGGAGCGCTTTTCTTTCTTTGTGCTCAGGCTGACAATACTGTTACACTTTTTATACAGTTGGGGTTCTTTTGTTATGCAGAACACATTCATCAACTTTCAGTTAGACAGGACTTACATGACTTTGCCAATTTTCCAAATTGATCCTTAAAAATCAGTACAGTTTAAAGGTGTATTAGGCAAGAATAGTCAAGATTAGGTTACTAGCTGATATGTAGGTGAATTGAAAAATTGGAATGATTTTCTGCTCCTTGAATCTACCTCCTAATCTCACCCATGTGCACAAAGTAAGACCCCAAAATCTGCAGTGGGCAGTGGAGTTTAGTTGTTTTACCAGAGATTGTCATGAAATCGCTTTCAAGAATTAGATGATAAAAATACCTAGCTGGCATTATGCAAATGGTCCTAAATAGAAGACCCAAATACTCAACATAAATTACATCTCATTAGTGGAGTTGATTTTCATAGTGGACCTCTTTCCTAGCAATTACTACAAATTTACAAGTTGTTAACAAAATGGCTATAGGCTAGTTTAAATCAGAGTAGCTGTTGAAGAGTAGAAGATGAGCATCAACAGAGTGTTACAGAATTGCTCTCTCCTTGGCTGGTGTACACTTATCCAGACCGATGTATCAATGTACCCTAATCATGTTACCCAAGTACTCTTCTTCATACATCATAATTTTTACCAGAGCATGCATCAAACTCTCATGCTAAGTAGCTTCACTGTCCTGTTTTTCTTTGTACTATAGGTGGCATGACATACTATTTGTATATTTCGTAGTATGCAGAATGGATTTGGGACATAACTAAAATAAAACACATACCCAATAATAAAAACTGCTGTTTAAAGCATTAATCATCCACCATATTTTACAGAAGATATAGGTCCTTTTATTTGTCTGCTAAATTGAAATATTTGCAATGTCTGACATGAATTCAATTGTACATTGATGTTTTTTTAAATCAGATTGAAGCTACTCAGTGATCAAGAAAAGGCCTACCAAGAACAAAGAGAGGAAGAGTATAACAGGAAGGTCACCAATCTTAAAGACGAACTGACTAAACTGAAGTCATTTGCCCTTCTGGTTATTGATGAACAGCAGTGTGTCACAGAACAGCTGGCTCAGCAAACTGCAAAGGTTCAGGAGCTGCAAGCTGCTGCCAGAGAGGCCCAAGAGGAGCTGAACTCTATGCAGAGCAGGGCACAAAAAATGGAGAGCAAATTGCTGCACTTGGAGGCTGAATTACATGAGCAGGCTATTAAGTTCCACCAAGAGCAGGAAGCCATAAGCACAAAACTTACTGATGAGAACAGCCAAAACAGGCATCTGCGTCAGAAACTGTCTACACTTTGCCAAGAGTTGGATGAGCTTGAAGAGTCAAACAAGGCCCTTCGCAGGGCAGAAGAAGAACTGCAGGAGTTAAGGGACAAAAATAGGAAAGGGGAGAGTGGAAACTCTAGCCTTGTTTCAGAAGTGGAAGAGTTGAAGAAAAGAGTGGTAGAAATGGAAGGAAAAGATCAGGAATTGATCAGAATGGAAGATTTGTGCAGAGACCTCAAGAGGAAGTTGGAGAGGGAGTCCATCCAGAATCATAGCCTGAAAGCAGAGGTGGACATGCTGAACTGCAGAATTATGGACCTGGAAAGATTAGAAGATGCTGTTGGAAAGAGCAAACAGGAACGTAGCCTGCTCAAGTGCAACCTAGAAGAAGAAAGGACAGTAACTAAACATATGTGTAATGAACTAGATATTCTGAAGGTAAGGATCAAGGAACTTGAAGCTGCTGAAGATCTATTAGAGAAGACAGAGTGGACACTAAAGGAAGATCTCACAAAACTGAAAACACTAACAGTGATGCTTATAGATGAAAGGAAAACCATGGCAGAGAAAGTGAAGCAACTGGAAGACAAGGTTCAAAATAGCACTGATAAACTTCAGGCCGAACGGGACAAAGTCACATCAGTGACAGAGAAGCTGATTGAAGAAAGCAAGAAAGCTTTGAAGATCAAAGTGGAGATGGAGGAAAAAATCTGTATTGTCACCAAGGAAAGAGATGATCTTAAGACCAAGCTGAAAGCTGAGGAAGAGAAAAACAATGCCTTTCAGTCCAAATTCAGTATGATGCAGAAGAGGCTTCAGTCCTTGGAGGCTGTTGAAAGGGAGTTTTTGAGGAATAAAGTAAAAAAAGGGAATATGAAAGGACCCATCCAAAATGGTTTCCAACAGGAAGACAACAAAGTGAAAGATTTAACACAGGAAGTAGAATGGCTCAGAAGGAAACTCGGAGAGATGAGTGTGGTTGAAGATGATCTAACAAAGACACACAATGAGGGTGAATGCTTGGAAAAAAGATACTCCAATGAAAAAGCCCTAATAGAAGAATTAGAGAGTGCAAGGAAGGCGCTTTCTAAATACCAACTGGTTGAGAAGGAAAATTTCAACCAAGAACACATTCTGTATAAGCAGCTGAAAGAGGAAGAAGTCAAGTCCAGTCATCTGACCAAAGAAGTGGAAGCATTAAAGGAAAAGATACACAACTACATGAGTACAGAAAAGTCCATCTGCAACATGAAAACAGAATATGCAACTCTCCAGAGAAAGTTTACACAACAGGAAGTCAGAAACAAGGAACTTGGTAGAGAGAAGGAGAGCTTAACAAGGGAGCTGGAGAGATACCGTCGCTTTAGTAAGAGCCTCCGGCCTGGCATGATTGGAAGACGGCTCTCTGACCTGCATTTCTCTACAAAGGAGGTTCAGACTGAACAAGCAGATATCTTTGCACCTACTTATAAGAGCCTTAGTCTTCTAGAACGAGCTGTGGTGAATGGGAAAATGTATGAGGAGAGTAATCTACAGTATGAACTCAACTATAATGAGTTTAATCCATCTAAATGTCCTTCACACAAAAACATTAATAACCACCAGAACAACACAAAGCAAATTAGAAATCCTGTTTTAAAGAGTATAGAGAAACAGCAGCTTATTAGTTGCAAAATACAAACCACACAAAATGGAACTCACATTCAGCAAGGGAATATGTTAGTCACCCATAAACCGAGCGAACATTTCCATATCAAGGTGACACCAGACCATAGCCATAACACAGCTGCTCCTGAGACTACAAGTCCTACTACAGAGAATACACCTTCCTGTACTAATATAGAAGTTATTCCAAAAACTGGTTGCACCAAGAAACAACAAAATACCATTGTCCAGAATGTACCAGTCTCACCACAGAATAAGTGTCATCCTTCCACTGAAAGCCCTTCCACACCTGAGCAATCAATGCCACCTCTTAGTATAACAACTTATTCCCAAACGTTAATTCCTGAATTCACAAGTTTATTGACACCAGACAGTGCAATGTCACCTTCTCAGATAACAACAGTCACAACAGGAGTTTCTGATAGCGCACAGGAGACAGAGGTCAAAGCAGGTCACACTGTGTTCTGTGCAACACCACAAAGGAAAAATAACTGGCATGTACATTGGTATAATACTTCAAGTATAATCACCAAAGAAGACAACAAAATTCAAATTCCCTTAGGCATCTCTTACCTCCAGACTATCAACAGCAATACAGAACCGCTCAGTCCCTGCTATTCTCCTGGGCAGGAGCAAAGAACCTCAGCATTAACAAGTGGCACCCCGGCCAAAGTTAACAGCAAAATTGTGAGTAGCATCAGGATAAAGCCCGCCTCCACTCCAATCCCACAGCCATCACAAATTACAGTAAGTAGTGTCTATAATTGACCTAGACTGTTAGTATAAGGGTGTAACAATACACCCCAGTCATGATTCCATTTGATTTGCTATACCGGCTTCACAATTTGATTCAATTTGATTCTCATAATATTTTGAACAAAATTTTAATGAAGAAAAAATGACTGAAAAGACTCCTTTTGTATTTCTGCAAAACAGTGTGCTTTTTGTCTGTATAAAAGTAAATAAATAAAAAAATGGCTACAAACAGAACTTCAATATTGCAAGTAAAATGTACTACAGATTCACCATTGTAATACATTTATACTGATAAATACATTTTGACTGATAAACAAAGTCTCTGACCTGGGGAAAAAGATGGACTGAAACATAATGAGCTGTGTAGCAGCACCTGAAGCATCATTAATAGAAATAGAGAAAAATAGAGCTCCAAAGTCAGCTACAATGCCTGGGTTCCACAGCCTCTTTCTTGGGCTCCGT